>JAQZBX010073901.1:0-14845 GCA_029593785.1 Cabassous unicinctus
TGCCCCCCCCCCCCATTCATTACTTTCTCAGTTTATTATTTTGGGGAATCTGCCAAGCTGATTCTGGTTTGCCTGTACTTTATCTCACTGGGTGACCTTGTAATCATCAACCTCCTTTCTCTGGAAACAGAGTGAGATGATCTCAAATGTCCTTTCCAGCTTAAGCATTCCCTGGAAACGTGTCCTGAAGCAGAGGCAACAGTTCCTGCAGCGGCTTCTTTGTCTGCTTCCCTCCCCCTCTTGGTCCCCTCCTCGCAGTGGGTGCCACCCTCACACAGTGCTGTGAGACACGCCTGGAAAGCCTATGAATTAGAAACTCTAGACGGTTGGGGTGGCACACGAAAACTCTCTGAGCCCCGGGAAGGACTTAGCTTTCAAACACGATCTTTTACATAAAAACAGAGATGGGTACCATTTCTGATTAAGGCAAGGAAGGAGCCAACACTACTGCTGCTCACTGGTTTGGGACTGGCAGGGGGTTCTGGACTCAGCATATGAATTCTTCCTCTGGACCTTCCCTGGTTCCTTTTGGGGTCTCTTGTAGGGTCCTGAGAACCATCCTGAGTTAAGCCACAGAAGGGTTGCAGTGGGTCAGAGCGCCAAAGAGAGTCCCCCTTTGCCTCTACATCACTCTTGTCCAAACTCTCTCTTGAATCGTGTCCCCACCCTCCTCCTCCCAACACAGATGTGTTGAGGTCCTAACCCCTAGTGCCTTAGATTGCGACCTTATTTGGAAATAGGGTCACTTCAGATGGAATTAAGTTAAACTGAGGCCAAATCGGATTAGGTTGGGCCCTGATCCAATATGACTGGTGCCCTTACAAGAAGAGGAAACTTAGACACACAAACAGAGGGAGAGCTCCATGCAATGACTAAAATAGAGGAGGCTTTGGATTGTGGGCAAGCCACCACCAGAAGACAAAAGAGAGCTGTGGGACGGATTCTCCCCTACAGACCTTGGAGGGAGCATGGCCCTACTCATAGCTTGGTTTCAGACTTTCAGCCCCTAGAGCTGTGAGACAACATATTTCTGTTGTGGTAGTTTGTGTAGCATCCCTAGGAAACCTTAGACATCCTGCACGGCTCCATGCCTACAGGGGTTGTAGAACTTGGCTGCAGCTGGATTCTGACTAGGTCTCCATCCTGGTGGAGCAATACCACACAGCCGACTGTTTCTCTGCATAAAATGACTCTCTTTCCCACTTCTGTACTTTGCTCCTGCTGTCCCTGGGGCCAAGAAGAGCCTCTCTCTTTCCCCTCACAGCTGCCTGCCCCATCCTGCCCCTACCCTTGCCCCTGCCAACTGCCTCCCCTGGTGAACTCTTAACCCACTGGGGAATCAGTTCTAGCACCCAGTTCTTCAAAAACATCCCCCTCCTCAGTGTTCCCATAATACTTGTGGTAGAACAGTGGCTCCTCAAGACGTCCATTCCTAATCCCCAGACCCTGATGCTGTGAATATGTTACTTTAACTCGCCAAGGGGACTTCGCAGGTGTGATTACGTTAAGGAATTTGAGATGAGGAGAGCATCCTGAATTATCTGGGTGGGCCCAGTGGAATCACCGGTGTCCTTGTCAACGGGAGGCAGAGGGAGATACTGCTACAGAAGAGGAGAAGGTGACGGGAGCAGAGCTTGGAGGATGCGCTTTGCAGATGGGAGAGTGGTCACAAGCCAAGGAACACAGGTGGCCGCCGGAAGCTGACAAAGGCAAGGAAACAGATTCTCCCCCTCAGAAGGGAGCAGCCCTGCCGACCATTGGAACAGATTTTGGACTTTTGACTCCCATAACCGTAAGAGAATAAAGTTGTGTTGTTCTAAACCACTAAGCTTGTGGTACTTGGTGACATCAGCAACAGGAAATTAATACAGTACCGCTAACAGCCCCTCACAGAGTGGACATGTTGTATTGGTGATTCTGTTCATGTGTTAGATTCTCGCTGGCTAGACTATGAGTTCTTTGAGGACCAATCCTGTGATTGATTCATCTTGTTATCCTCCCATGTTAACAGAGGCCATGGGTTCAGTAAGTATTCTTTGAACAAATAAGTGATAGATTGTAAATCCTAATATTTAAATAGCACATAATACCTTTAGGAGATTTTCAGTTGCATTTTTATGTCATTGGCATCCCGTTAACCTTGGCTGGGCAGGTTCTATGGTCCCTATTTTATAGATGAGGAAACTGAGGCTCAGAGAGTTGAAGCAACTTGCTCAAAGAAACAGAATGCTACTGTGTTGCTATTCTTTCTGGAACATTCCATACCTATGGCCCCAATGAAGCACATGAGGAAGAGGAGTCCAATACAGAAGAAGACGTCTATGTTCATGCGCCGTTCAATCTTGCTGCGTTTGTACCGTGGGCCACTGTTATTCAACATGGCTTTTGTCTCATGGCCTTAAAGAGAAAATGGGCAAATCAGCCTCTTGATTCCTGTTTGCCTTTGGCCTGGATTGTACTCTCATCTCATGGGAGCTTATGAGGGGGTAAAAATGAGACTTTGTTCTCTGACCAGAACCACCTGTCCTTCATCAGGGAGGTTGCTGAGAGCAGCTAGAGAGGCCTCACCCAGCATGTCGGTAAGTTTTTATTGAGCATCCCCTATGTGCCAGGCACTGCAGTGGACTCTGGCAGAGCTACCATGTACAGGTTGTATGGGTTGTACACTGCACAAATCTAGAGGGTATGCCTCATTTTGTAATCATCAGAGATTTGTAAGTTTATTATGACAAATTTATAACAAATGGCAGTAAGCTGTCTTGAGGAAGGGCTGCCTTTTTCTAATTTGCACAGAGGCACTGTTATGACCTAGCAGTGGGATACAATGATGAGAAAGACAGATGGTCGCATTCTGGTGAAAGTACATAAGGAAACAAACAAATAGGTAAATTATAGTTATTAGTGAGTCCCATAAAGTAAACAATAAAAAGGGGCCTGGGGGCAGATGTGGCTCAAATGGTTGGGCGTCCGTCTCCCATATGGAGGGACCTGGGTTTGATCCCCGGGACCTCCCAGTAAAAATAAAAAAGTAAAAAAAAAATAAAAAAAAAATAAAAAGGGGGCTAAGGCAGATAAGAGATGGTGTTAGAGACCATGGTTGGCAGCGTTTCTCAGAGAAGGCGACATTTAAGTGGGAGTCTTAAGGGAGAGAGAAGAGTGCAGGGAAGAGGGTTTAAGGCTGCAGGAGCAGTATATGCAAAGGCCCTGAGGCAAGAGAGTGCTTGGGGCTGGTAGTTTTCATACTTGTTTTTTTTTTTTTGGTGGTGCATAAGATATTACTTTTGCAAGAGCTTTAACCCCAAGGAGTTCCACTCCTATCTTGGCATGCTGCATAAAATTTTGTTCAAAGAAAGGACAATAAATTTTGAAAATGCCTGATCTCATCCAGTCACCTCATCTTCAGTCAGGGAAACTAAAGACCAGAGAGGGGAAGGTACTGGCCCCAAGTGAAAGAATAAATTAACATCAGAACAAAAATGAGAACTCAGGACTCTGATTCCCGGTCTAGTTCTCCTTCCATCAACTTGTGGTACATTCTCTCCGATTTTTAAGAAAATAGGCCTGTAGTAATCACAGAGGTAAAGAATTGGGGACTGGAGGTCACACCGCTGGTGGTGGCAGAGCCGGGGCCCCCCGTTCAGCAGCAATAGGCTGCCCTAGAGCTCCAGCAGTGGCTCAAACAATATTTGTTGACTGAATGAGCCAATGCACGGTAACCAGATTGCTTTGTTTCTCCTGAGAGCCTGCCGGCCTTAACCCTCTCAGTCACTAAAGGCTCTGCTAAGAATCCACCCCCTTCTCAGCACACTCTGTCAGCCCAGGTTGATTCTTCCTCTTTTGAAGCATTTAGAGGTGCTGCCAAAGTTTAATAAATGCTGCCAGGCAACGTTTTTTAGGTTGCAAGAACATTTACATTCCTTTTCTCTCTTTTTTGGGAAAGATTTATTTTATTTAATTTATTTCTCCCTACCCCCCCTTGTTGTTTGTGCTCACTGTCTGCTGTGTCTTGTTCGATGTGTGCTCGTCTTCTTTTTAGGAGCATTGGGAACCGAACCCAGGACCTCCCATGTGGGAGGGAGGCACCCAATGGCTTGAGCCACCTCCACTCCCTCTTTCTCTCTTTTTGTAAGCAAGGTTAATGTTCCCATTTTACAAATGAGGAGCAGAGGCTCTAAGAGGGCCAGTTACTGCCCATGGCTTCCTAGCTCGGAAGGAGAAGAACCAGCCTGGAGAGCATCTCTTTCTGACTCTTCGCCTGGGCTGGATGGCTGAGACAATTGTCTAGGTTGGTTCCCAGCCTGTGATTCATGCCTCTTGTTCCTCTGCTTAGAACACTCTTCCTTGTCCTCCTGGCTTGGTTGAACCTTCTTGTTCCTTGGATCTCAGCTAAAAGCCAGTTCCTCCATGAAGCCATCTCACTTAGCCGTGAGCCCCCAGGGGTCCCTGCACTGCTCCCATCTCAACTCTGCCCTACTCCATGATAAATGCCTGTGCCATGATCTGTCACCCCTGCTAGAGGATATACTCCATCAGGCCAGGGACTGCACCCAGATTTCCCCCAGGCACCACAGTGCTTGGAACATGGAGGGAACCTCAATATTTGTGGAGTGAGTTCACTAGTGGACATTTATAATTCAGCTCTGGCAGAGTTTAGAGAGGAAGACAGAACAGTAATTGCCTCACTTTAGAGAACAAATAACGCAAAAATGGACAAATACTCAATGCTGGGCCCTAGACTAAGCCTTTTACATGAAGTTTCTTCTGAAATCTTCACAAAAGCCCCATGAACTAGTGTCTTAGTCAGCCAAAGGGGTGCTGATGCAAAGTACCAGAAATCTGTTGGCTTTTATAAAGGGTATTTATTTGGGGTAAAAGCTTACAGACCCAAGGCCCTAAAGAGTTCAACTCGAGGTTGCTTTCTGACCAAAGTCAGTTGCCATGTGTTGAAGCAAGGTGGTGGGCGATCTCTGCCTGGTCTCTCAGGGCTTCTTATATTAGTCTCTGGCATAGGGCTCGTTTCTTTCCAGGCCTTATCAGCCTATCAGCTGATCTGTTCTCTTGAGCTGCAAATTATCAGGCAAATGTCTCATCTCGCCCTGGGGCCCCAGGGTCAAACACTTAGAGCTATCTCCTCTTCCGTGTCTATGGAGTTCTCTCTCTTCCCATATCTTCTCTGTGTGTCTTCTTGAGTGAGTTCCATTTATATCAGCCCACTAAGGAGGTGGGGACTCAACCCCGAGTCATGCCCTGCTGACCTGGTTGAATCAAAGCCTTAATCTTTTATCAAGTAAACTTGAAATCTCTGAATTTAATACAATCAAAGGGTATCATACCCAGAGGAACAGAGCAGTTTACAAACATAATTTTTCTCTTTTTTGGGGATTCATAAATAATATCAAACTACCACAACCCACACTCTGAATCCCCAAAAGACATTACAATATTAAAACAATAACAACAACAACAACAACAACAACTCCTTAAATTCCTTCAGTTAGCAATGATAAATAGAGTTATAGAAATACAGTTTGTCTTGGGGCAAAGTCCCCTCTGGCTGTAGACCAGCCAAACTTATAAAACAATTTATCTGCTTCCAATATACAAAGGGACAGACACAGGATAAGCATTTGCATTACCTTAAGGAGAATTTGGGAGGGAAACATGAGTCACTGGTCCCCAGCAGTTCTGTAAACCTTCAGGGCATATTCCATTAGATTTCAAAGTCCTAAAGTCATTCTTAAGATGATGGTTTCTTCTCCTTGGGGCCTTATGGGGGCTCACCTTTTCCATAGGCTTGCCCAACGGCCATTTTATTGGTTTCACCCTCAACAAACATCTGGGTGGAGACTAAGCTCCAAACCTCACCGTAGGAGAACAGTGGGGTGATGGCCAGACTTTACCTAATCTCTGGGGTAGAGTCTCAACCCCCATAGTACAGTGAGGTAGCGGCAACATTCTCCCTAATCTCTGGCATACAGGTCCAACCCTCTCAGAGCAATGAGTTGACAACCTGGCCATCCCTAATCCATGGGGGACAGGTCCACCCCTCTCAGACCTATGGGGTATTGACCTCACTCTCCCCAACCTATGAGGAAGAGGCCCATCCTTCTCAGAGCACTGGAGTGGTGACCTCACTCTTCCCAACCCTTGGGGAATGTGCTCCACCCTCTCTCTGTAGCCTGGGGCAGCAAAACTCTCCCTCAACAGTGGGCTGGAACATCCACCGTCTTCAAATGCTGGGGCAAACTTACCCTCGCCATACACATGGGTGGGGTCCCTCTCTTGGCCCAAGGAGATGTCTTAATACCAGACCTCAGCTTCCATGGTTTTCCTCTTAAAGCCATTTTCCCCTCCATCTTTCCCTTCTCTGTCTTTTTTAGTTCTCGGCTTATTTCTTTTGCCTAGCATTTTCCTATAAGTTGCAAGGAAAAGCCAAGCCACATTCTCTGAGTTTACTTTGGAAAGTTCTTCAGCTAAATGTCCAGGCTTGCCATTTTCAATTTCTGCCTTCCACATAATATCAGGAGTTAATCTTGCTAAGTTCTTTGAAGCTTTAAAACCCGGATTGCCTTTCTACCAGTTTCCAATAATATTTTCATCATTTCCTTCTAAGACCTTATCAAAAATAACTTTACGCTCCATATTCCTACCAAGTCTCTTCAAAGCAATCTAGACCTTTTCTATAAAGCATCTCACAATTCCTCCAAAAAATACCCCTTACCCATTTATAAAACTGTTCCAGCATTTTTGGCAATTGCAGCAGCCTGTACCCCACTCCTGGTACCAAATTCTGTATTAGTCTGCCAAAGGGATGCTGATGCAAAGTACCAGAAATCTGTTGGCTTTTATAAAGGGTATTTATTTGGGATAAAAGCTTACAGTCCCAAGGCCCTAAAGAGTCCAACTCAAGGTTGCTTTCTTACCAAAGTCAGTTGCCATGTGTTGAAGCAAGATGTTGGGCAATCTTTGTCTGGTCTCTCAGGGCTTCCTATATTAGTATCTGGCATAGGGCTTGTTTCTCTCCAGGCCTTATCAGCTGTTCAGCTGCTCTGTTCTCTTCAGCTGCAAACTATGAGGTGAATGGCTCATTTCTCCCTGGGGCCCCAGGATCAAACATGACAGAGCTATCTTCTCTTCTGTGTCTATGGAGCTCTCTCTCTTCCTGTATCTTCTTCTCTGTGTGTTTTCTTGAGTGAATGTCCATTTATATCAGCCCACCAAGGAAGGAGAGACTTAACCCTGAGTCATGCACTACTGCCATGGTTGAATCAAAGCCCTAATCTTTTATCAAGTAAACTTAAAACCTTTGAATTTAATAAGGTCAAAGAGTACCACACCCAGAGGAAAGACCAGTTTACAAACATAATTTTTCTCTTTTTTTTTGGTATTCACAAATAATATCAAATTGCCACAGCTAGATGCTCTTATTACCTCTATTTTAGAGGAGAAGGAAGCCAAGGTTTAGAGATGGCAGGCTTCTTGCCGAACAACACAACATGACTAATTGCTGAGAGTTGAGCTGAGAACTATCTTTAGACAGAGCCTGTCCTTTGAGGCTGCTGAATTTTAACTACTGTGCGTACTCCACAGCAGCTGAATTAGAAAACGCCAGTCATATATTTTCTGTACAAAATTAAAAAAAAAACTCAATACTGCTCCAGCAGTGAATGGCTTTAATGCTGTTTAGCTGGTTGTTTTGTGGATTTAAAGTGGCAACAAAACAGTAGGAGCAAACAAACTCCAGGCTTATTAAATTAGAATCAAGTTGATACAGTTGTGAAAGTGTTTCCCACAGCACAAGCAGCATAAGCAGATGGCACTGATGGAACGTAGCCTTTCTGCCCATCTCAGGCTCACCCCATGCAAGGGACAGCAGGCCACCCCCTTTGCCCTTCTGCTCCTCACCTTCTGAGAGTCTTAGTAGATACCTCCATTCTTTTGGCAAGAGTTGGGCTCGAGGGGAAGTAGTATTGGGTAGTGATTAGAACACAGTCAGACAGAGCTGGCCTCTACAGACACTTTTTTTTTAAGTAGGTACCGGGGATTGAACCTGACACCTCATACATACAAAGCAGGTGTTCCCCAATGAAAGTAGGTTTTTTCATTTTGTTTTGTTTATTTGTTTTTGTTTTCAGGAGGTACTGGGGATCGAACCCGAGATCTTGTATATGGGAGGCAGGCTCTCAACCACTTGAGCTACATCTGCTCTTCTCTGCAGATACTTGACCTTGGGTTACAGGGAGTTAATTTCAGTAGGTAAGTGGCCTTTGGTGAATTAATCTCTTTTACCTTAAATTCCTCTTCTGCAGAATGGGGTATAATGGTTGTGTGTATCTAGGAGGGGTGTGAATCAATATATGTAAAACACCTAAGTCAGTTCCTGTACATGGTAGGGGCTCAATAAATGCTTTCTATTACATTCTTAGGATTGTTGCCATCATCATAATGGCAGCTGGGAAGAGCACGTGTATCCATGCTGTATCTCTTCCTTCTGGAAAGCTCATCTTGGCCTTTCTGGGCTTTTGGTTCTGAAGTGCTTGTGTTTTGCTCACCAATATTATCAAGGAAGAGAAGATAACTATACATCAGTCATTCGCAGCTGGGGGTAGTTTTCCTCCCTTCCTGGGGGACATTTAGCAATGTATAAAGAAATTTTTGATTGTCACAATTAATGGGTGGATGATGAAGGGAAATGTATTCTGGAGCTTTCCAGTGAAAGTAGACACTCCAGGGAGACACTGTTTCCTCAACAGTGGAAGAAGAAGTCATTTAGTTGCTCATTTAACAGATATTTATTGAGCACCTACTGAGTGTTGGGTGCTGGGTACTGAGGATACAGCATCACAAGACTGTCCTCCAAAGTTTTAGATTTCATTGTGCTGTTGTCACCTTTGTTTTCTCGCTGGAAAGCAAAAACAAGGAGGGCAAGGGAGATAGACTACCATATCAGGAGCCATAAAATTAATAATGAAAATAATAGAAACATAACTGCAAAAGCAACAGCTAAAACTCAAGGCTCACTTTGCTAGACCTAGTGCTGGGTGCTTTACGTGTGTTGTCATGGGTGTTCTATGAGGCATGAGTGCGCTATGAGGCAAATTCAAATACTCTTCTCATCTTACAGGAGAGGAAACTGAGGCAAAAAAGGTGAAGTTGTTCAGTTTGGTGAGGTAATTCCTTAAGCTCAAGAAGGCACTCTCCATCTTGTCTTTAACTAGTGTTGAAAAACCAGAAGGGGTGAAAGAACAGGGATTCCCTCTCCCCGTCATGCTCAGAAGAGTGATATTAACCGAGACTACGTGCCACAGTAGCTCATTCGGTTCACATGAGACTCGCAGTCTCAGTTTGCCCAGCTGAGAAATGGGAAGTTACAGGACACTACCTCTTAGAACTGTGGTGCAGTCCTGCTGAGTGAAGATGGATTTGGAGGAGGATAAAAGAAAGGGACAAAAGAAACTGCCCAGAGACAATGACCTGTGTAGATGACAATCCCGACAGCCACCTCGGTGTTTCTGATGGTGCATCCTCGCAGCAGAAGGCTTTCACTGCCAAAACCTGTCCTGGTCTGGTCAGGATGTTCCCTGGGAATGAAGAAGGATAGGGGGTGGTTTGCCTGCCTCAACGTCACAGAGCTAGAAGTGGTGAGGGACCATGGTCCCTCTCCAATCTCTTGTTCAGAGGAAGTGATATTAACTCCGAATCTAGTCGCCTGCACATTCAAGTTCATCTGCTCATTTCTCCTGGGAGACCTGGTTGGGGGCTGGACCACCAGAAGAGAATCATCCATCCCTGTGGAAATCATCATTTACCTACATAAAAGGCAGGGCTCTGTGCTGACAAAGCTTCTGCTTCAATATTCAAAATGGCTTTAGGGGCAAAACGTGGGGAACTGGCTTCTGGCCTCACAGGTCTGGAACTGTGTTCCCCTCAGGAAATGTTCACACGCTCACTCTCATAGCTGCTGGGACCCAGAAGACACCAGATAAGCCCCCTTTTCATACCATGGGAGGGTAAGGGCAGGTCGCGGGCTTTCTCCTTCTGAGCCACATCATGCACTCTGCTTCTCTCCTGTATGATCCTTTCTGTGCTCAGCCTCTCATGTAATAAAAAGCCCTGGTGGGCTCACCGAATAAGCCTGGGCAGGTGGAGGAAAGACTGGTCTCTAGGGGCAGCAACCAGGAGGAGAAGATTTGGGGGAGGGTTAAATGGAAAGTTGTGTCTGACATGGGTGGGACAGAGCCCAGGTGGCAACCTGAGGAAGGCTGGCTGTGGGCACAAGCCTTTTGGGAGAGAAAGGATCACAAAATAGAAGCCCAGTGATAAGGCTGTTCTCTAAGGGGATAAGGAGGATGACTCAAGGCATGGGTGACTTGGGATGAGCCAAATCCATAAACTTTGGACATGAGGGTGTGAACTCTTTCTTTGCTAGGGCAGGTGGCAAGCACTGCCTTGCCACACATCTGCCGACTCGTCCTCTTCTCCAAAAGCTCATACCCTTCTCTGCCTTCTCCTCTATTCTCTCGCTATGCACTTAAAAAATACTTGGCCTTTAAAAGCTTCTGTTTCTCTTGTATTGTTCTTATTCATTCACCTCTCATATTTTTCCTTATTGTATCCCACACAGCCTCAGAAACTGTGAGTGGAGGGAATGCATGGACACCCACATTCTGAGAAGTCCCCATAAACCTCATTTCAGGCCCTATTGGTAGAGAAGTTGCCATCACATATCTGAGCTCTATACCATGAGGCAATGGAAAACACATTGGGACTAGAATCAAAAGGTCCAAATTTAAGTGCTCATTTTGCTTGGTACTTGCTGTGTGGCGTTGGGTGAACCATGAAAATTCTTAGATCATCAAATTCCCCATATGTTAAACAAGAATCATAATACTTTCCTGGGTTGTTGCGAATGTTAAACGAGGTGATCTGTGAAATTACTCCACTGCATAAGATCACTTATTGATGTCTGTCACCATTGCCCTTATTTTGCAGTAAGACCAGTGGTGTGATGTGGGAGTAGAATTACAGTAAAGTTTCTCAGGCAGAACCAAAGTTGAGGAATAAAAATAACAATAATTGCAACAGCAGCAGCCACCACTAATTGAACTAGGTACTGTGTTAAGAGATTTGTGTTGGCTAAACAGTTTAATTCTTAGAAATGAAAAATCCTATAATGTAGATATTATAATCTTTACAGATGTAACAACGAAAGACCAGAGAGGTTAACATATTTATTCAACGTCACACAGCTTATAAGTGGGTAGAACCAGGTTTCAAACCCAGTTCTGTCAGACTCCAAAGCCAGTGTTCTTAGCTATGATGCAATAAAGGCTTTTTTAGAAAACCAATCTAATTAAATCATACTTGCATGGTCTTGCTTTTGACATTGTTTCACCAAAGGTCTAAAGAACCACTCATGCAATTTAACCCTGCAAAATAATTAATTGTCATTCCAGCAAAAGAAGAATAAGAAAAATTTCCCAACTTTATTTAAGTTTCTCTCATTCTTCTTTATGATAAAAAGAAGGAAATTTCTTCAAGCTCCAGGTGACTATCTGGCCATTTCAAGAAAATGTATTTTCTAGCTGTAGAGGAGCTATTTACAAGAGCACATGGGACGTAGATACTTACATATAACCCTTAAATTTGTTGAGGTTGTTGTTGGGTTTCTCACACACAATGGTATTACAGAAATGTTCCGGTTCAAACTGTGTCTCCTACAGGGGAGAGAGAACACCATGAGGTTATTAAGTTGGAGGAATCTAGTTTTAATAGGATTCATTGGGAGCTAATCACTGCTAGAATCATTGCAAATAAGGTAATCCCTGCTTAGTCATGCTGTGATAGTTGTACTGTGTTAGCAGAGAAAGTTAAATCCTCATTCAGGAAGAGAAAGTAGAGGCAAATGAAAAGCTGGATGCTCTGCAGAGGGAGATGCTCTCCCTGAGTGTTTTTCTCAGGCACTCCTGGATTTGAGTCTCTAGACCAGCGTGGTCCAGTAGAACTTAATGCGGTGGTAGAAATGTTCTGAGTCTGTTCTGTCCAATATCGAGGCTGCCAACCACATGTAAAGCCCTTGAAATGTGGCAGTGTGACTAAGGAAGTGATTTTATAATTTTATTACATTTTAATTAATTTAAACTGAAGTAGTCCCATGAGGCTAGTGGCTATCACATTGGACAGCACAAAGATGATCAAAAGAAGGAAGTGTAAATTTGGCCACCCAGAGATAGCCACTGTTAATATTCTTGAGTATGTAATACTTTTAGGCTTAAATATATATACACACACATGTTTATGCATTTCAAAAATGAGATTTAGTGTTCATGTATCTTGAACATTATTCCATTATTAAATTTTTCTCCATCTTTATTAACAGCTACATAGAAACCTATGGTATGAATGCATCATATTTCATTTCATTATTGACATTTATATTGTTTCAATCTGCTTTGCTATTGTAAAAATGCTGTGAAAATATTAGTTAATAAGCTCAAACTAACTGGCATGTACTGTGATGAGAACTTTACACACATCATTTGTTTTCAAGCTTACAACCATTCTATGAAGCAGGAAATTTAATTACCCTCCTTTAGACAGGGGAAACTGAGGCTCAGAAAGGTTAAGGAGGTTGCCCATCGTCATACCAGAGCCGGGATTTGAACCCCAGTCTGACTGCAGACACTCTGTTCTTTACTTGCATTGCCCACTGCCTCCTAGTGAACTTCTTAGGTATTTCAGTTTTACAAACTCTTTTCGCCCAATGGGAGGAAAACACAGCTGTGGGTAGGGAGATCCTGCTTTCTAACTCTATCCCACATTGACTCATTCTGTGTCCAATCCTTGAGCCTCACTCATCTGTAGAATGGGCTACCACCACCTGCCCGTCTCAGCTGTGCCTCAGAAGACAGAATCCATGTGGATAGGTTTGAAAAGGTGTAACATTCTGTACAAATAGAAGGTGGTAGTGCTAAAGCGGGCACTGGAAATAGTTTCCTGGGAGAGATTTCCGTGCGGAGAGTGAATTTATCTCTGAGAGTTTCAGCTGTTCAAAGGGACAAATTTATCAGAAGAAACGGTAGCCTTTTCTAGCTTCGTCTAAATATACTGTCCATCAGTTCTGTGGCGGTGCCAACACAAATAAACTCTCCACTCACTTGAAATAAATTACCCATCCACGAGTTTCTAAAAATACAAACTTTTCCCCTCCAGGTATCAATTCTTTCAGGGACAAACACTTGCCGAGTTCTGAGATGACAAATCATGCTGTAATTTGTCAGCTGCTTTCATGCCTTGATTAAGTCATGTGCTTCCCTCCAATCCATACCACTTGGCTCATGGCTGGGTTTCTAAATCCAAACTCATTTTAGATATGAGTGGCAGCAGGTTTGAGTGCTAATGAGCCTGCTGCGGTAATGCTGAGTCCCGTTGTCTGTTCAAGCTCTCCTTGAAGGGCTGGGTACCTCCCCGCACTAGAGAAGTGTGCCTCGCTTTTCCCTCAGCCCCAGCTTGCTGGCAACCTTTCTCCTGAAGTGTCTTCTTCCTTGGTTGCATGCTTTCTTTTCCTTCTTGGCACTGGCCGTGGGTCCTCTGCCTGCTTTCCTCTTTTCATGGACAGGTAACCTGACTCTTTCTATCTATCTGTTCCTTGGGCTCTTTCCTTCCCTCCCCAAGATGGACTGTAGAGAAGGCATTCAGGTCCTAATGTCTCCAAAGACAAACCGCATAGTCCCTGCTTGCTTTAAAGGATTTGTTGTAGCTCACTCCAGAGAAACTACGAGAAGAGCCCAAGGACAGGGTAGAAGTTGCCAAGCCTTATAAATCCATCAGAGTTCTTATTTTTACTTTGTTTAGGAATTTCTGATTCCCTTCTGAAATAGGGTAGACCCCCCCCTCCTGATGCCACAGCTTTTCTTGGCTTATGGATGGAGTTCACCTAATCCACTTTTTCTTTCTGACTCAGCTTTTTATCTAAGGCACTGCCCTTGATGAAGATTCCTCTACCCAGAGAAAAGGCCTAGGGGAGCCATCAAGGCACAGGAAAAGATGAGCCCTTTTCAGAGGAGACTGTGTGTCTCTGAAGTTCTCCAGGACAGACCCACCTCTTTTGAGCACTTACAATGTGTCAGGTGCCTGTCATTAAGTCCTCACCATAACCCTAAGAGTTTTAGCAGATGTGCAAATGGAGTCGGAGGTAAAGCAATTGTATTATGGTTGGTAAGTTTCAGAGTCAAGATTGGAACCCTTGTCATCAGAATCCAAAGCCATTCATCACTATCATCATCATCATTGTCATCATTGCTACCACCACCAGCATCACTTTTACTTCTCCTACTCCTATTATTATTTTGTTATTATGACATTTATTGAATGCTTATTATATGCCAGGCATTACATATTTATATGCTTAGTATATATGCTATCTCCTTTCACTCTTACAATAACTGATCAGGTAGGTATTATTATTGTCCCCATTTTACAGATGAAGAAACGAAGGCTTAGAGAGATGTAGTGATTTTCGCAATGCCATACAGGTAGCAAAGCAGAAAGACAGGATGTATCCTCAGGACTTCTGACTCCACAGTCTGTTCTTTTACCCATGGTGTTATTTTGATACATGCAGGAAAGATTAATGTTGGAGATTTCCTCTTGGTCCAATTTCCCTTTCTTTGCTCCTTTTCTGCTTCAGCTGACTGAAGTACCTGATGTAATAAATGAATTAGTTCTCTAATATATAGTAGAAAATAGATAACAACCACTATAACTAATAAGCAATTCAGTGTGCTACCTCCCTCAAATGTGTTTGCATTTTAAAGTAGGTTCCCCCCAAAGGGTAGAAGTTAAG
>JAQZBX010073902.1:0-14838 GCA_029593785.1 Cabassous unicinctus
AAAAAAAAAAAAAAAAGAACTAAATAATTGGAATAACATTCCATGCTCATGGTTTGGAAGACTAAATATCATTAAGATGACAATTCTAGTCAAATTGATGTACAGACTCAATGCAATCCTGATAAAAATTCCACCAGCATTTTTTAAATAAATGGAAAACATGATTATCAAATTTATTTGGAAGGGTCTGTTGTACTGAATAGCCAGAAACATCTTAAAAAACAAGAGAGAAGTTGGAGTCTCATTTCTGGACTTTAAGTTGTATTACCTAGGAAAAGTGGTAAAAACAGCATGGTACTGGCATAAAGACAGATACATAGACCAATGGAACCGAATTCATGGTTTAAAAACAGACCCTCACGTGTTTGGTCAAGTGATTTTTGACAAGCCTGTCAAATCCACCCAACTTGGGCAGAACAGTCCATTCAACAAATGGTGCTGAGAAAACTGGATATCCATAGCAGAAGAAGGAAAGAGGACTCCTATCTCATGCCTTATACAAAAATTAACTCAAAATGAATTAAGAAACCAAAATATAAAAGCAAGAACCATAAAGCTTCTAGAAGAAAATGTAGGAAAATATCTTCAAGACTTGGTAGTAGTGGTGGATTCTTAAAGGAGATAAGAGGAGGACTGAGCTGGGCTACTGATATTTAATGTATGTAGAAGTTTTAAATTAGCTTTACTGTAAACGTGTGGAAATTTACAGAGTTGATGGTAACACATTATAGTGAGTAACAGCTGGTTTATAAATGGGGATGTGGCTTAAAATGGTACTCTGGGATATAAATGCCAACTGACAGAAAGCTAGAGAATAATCTAGGGACTGAATAGCACAATAAACCCAGAAGTGTATGAGAATTGACGGTATAGATGCAAGAGTGTCCTTTGTGAGCTAGAGCAGATGTACACCACTATTGCTGGCTGTTGAGAATGTGGAGAAGCATAGGAAAAACACAACTAGAGTGACCTATGGACTGTAGTTAACAGTAATAATTTAATATTCTTGCATCTATGCCAAAGATGTACTGTGTTGATAATGGGGAGTATGGAAAAAGTGTGCCAAATGTAAGCTGTGGACCTGGTAATAATCAGAAGATACTATCTCATAATCTGAAACAAATGTTCCACCAGGGTGTGGTGTGTTGATAGAGAGGTGTTGTTAGGGAATTCTGCACATGTACATGATTGTTTTGTAAGTTTGCAACTTCTGTCATAAAAATATATTTTAAAAAATAATAATTGTTTGAGTTGGGGGAAAAACACACCAAATGTAATATAAGGACTATAATTATTAGCAAGATTTTGACACTATTCTTTCATAATTTGTAATAAATATCTCATGACAATGAAAGGTGTTGGTGGAGGGTTGATGTATGGAACCCCTGCATGATGTTATGAATGTTTGCTTTGTAAGTTCACGACTTTTACTATACATTTACTATTTATGCATGTTCAGGTATAAATGAAATAGAAATAATAATAAAAATAGGGTGGGTTGGGGGAAAATACTTTGGTTAGTAATAATATTTTGAGGATGCTCTTTAATCAGTAGTTAAAAATGTTAAACAACAATGCAAGTTATTGGTGATAGGGTTAGTATGATAGCCCTGTAAGATGTTATGTATGTTTGTTTTGTAAGTTTACAACTATTGCTATACACTTATTGTTTATGTATGTTCATGTATGAGTGATATACTTCAATAAATTAAAAATACATTATTTAATAATAAAATATTTCATTGTGCTTATTGTTAAACATCAATAACAAAAAAGAAATGAAAGCAAAGGTTACAATTTTAGACAAAATAAAGCATTTTTAAAAACATCATATATGTTCTTTCTGCAAGAAATATGTTCTTTAAAAAAAAAAAAGATGTTCAATAGCTGTTCATGAATTATATAGCTGTACAATTATTCAGTTTTCAATATAGTTTCCATATCAGCATAAATTCAATATCTCCTTGGCTTATATTCCCAGAACATTTCCTTCCTCCCTGTTCTATATATCCTGGCCTGCGTTCGCACTTAGTTCTGTGTTCATTGTTTTCTTTAGATTTCCCACACAGTAGCAATAGGAACTAGGCTTTACTCATCATTAGGTATCAAAACATAGCACAGTCCTTTGTTCATAGAAAGTTTTCAGGTCCTAATGTGGTTTGGAATTTGAAGGCTATACACAAAACCAAAGTCAAAATCATTTATTATATTCCTACTGTGCTGTATATCTAACCATGTCTAAGACAGTGTTTCACACATAGTATATATGTATACACATACACACATATCAATGGTCAAATGATTATGTGGTTTGAAAATATTAATATTTTTCATTTGTAGTAGAGCATTCTTCATCCTTGTCTGGTATCCTATTTGTTGGTCCTGAGTACCAAAGCATTTAATGACAAAAGGCGTTATACTGCTGTTCTCATCTGCAATACTTTGTTGTTATTTTCTTTAACCAATTATGTTGATACATATTATTAAAGCATACAATTAATCCAAAGTGTACAATCAATGGTATTTGCTATAATCACATAGTTGTGCATTCATCACTTCAATCATTATGAAAGCATTTTCATTATTTCAATAATAATAATAATAAACAAAAAACAGACAAACAAGAAAGTTCCTCTCTTCTCAATCTCTCCTTGCTTCCCTGACTGTGCATAGATGCTGTTTCTGGTTATGGTATCCAAAGTGTATAATCAAGGGCTTTTAGTTTAATCACAATGTTGTACATTCATCATCTCAAAAATTTTAGAACAATTTCATTACTCCAAAAGAAAGTCTCCACACCCCTTAGCATTCCTTCCTCAGCCCTACATAACCACTAATCTCCTTTCATCTTTATAAATTCATTTATATTTACATTTTATATAAATAGAATCATACAATATGTAGTCCTCTGTGTCTGGTCTCCATTCCTGCAGCAGTTTGGCATTATTTATGAATTTAAAAAATAGATATTGTATTATGTCTGTGAACTGGTCTGAGCATATTAGGCTATACTGGATTCAGATGTTTCACTTTTACTTGATTAAATAATGATTAAGGTTTCGATTGGGCCATGTCAGTAGGACATGGGGACTCAAAATGACAAGGCACAGGAGTTAGTTGGAGTTTTTGAGCTGGAGCCCTGGAAAGTAAGCACACAGAGGAGCTTGGTCGTGAGGAAGGAAAGAAGGTCCTGAGAAAAGAGACGAACCATACACCTGACAGTTCACAGCTGACCTTGTGGGGAAAAAAAAGCAGCTAAGCTTGGAGAGAATTGAGCCCTGGGAAGAGAGACAAAGCCTAGAGAGCCTGACCATGGAGCCTTAAGAGGAAGAGGAAGGCTGAACTTTGGCAATTCTCTTGCTCCAAAAAGTGGCAACAGAGTTTGGTGAGGAAAATAACTTACACTTTATGGCCTGGTAACTGTAAGCTTCTACCCCAAATAAATATCCTTTATAAAAGCCAACAGATTTCTGGTATTTTGCATCATCACCCCTTTGGCTGACTAATACAATCACTTAGTATAATGTTTGGGTTTTTTCTGTCTGATATTAACATTTTGTCCTATTAACTTACATTTGTTCAGCTTCAAAGAAAAATGGTCTTATATATGCAGTTCTACTCATATTCATATATCATATAATGTATTTTTATTTCACATAATATATTTAGTTCATAATAGAGCAATCATGCTCTATTTGCCCTTTTATGTCTGGCTTGCTTCACTCAACATAATGTCCTCCAGGTTCATCCATGTTGTCATATGTTTCAGGACTTCATTTCTTCTCACTGCTACATAATATTCAATCATGTGCATACTCCACAATTTGTTTATCCAAATTGACGCCTGGATTGTTTCCAAGTTTGGGCTACCTTGAATAATGCTGCTATGAACATTAGTGTGCAGATATCTATTCATGTCACTGCTCTCAGTTCTTTTGGGTGTATACCTAGCAATGGTTTTGCTGCATCCCATGACAAGTCTATATTCAACTTCTTTAGGAACTGCCAAACAGTCCACCATACTGACTGTACCATTCTACATTCCCAGCAACAGTGTATAAACATTCCTATCTCACCACATCCTCTCCAAAATTTACAGTTCTCTGACTTTTGAATAGTGGCCAGTCTAATAGGTGTGAAATGATATCTCCTTGTAGTTTTGATTTGAATTTCCCTAATCGCTAGTGATGTTGAACATTTTTTCATGTGTTTGTTCACCATTTGTATTTCTTCTTTGGACAGTTATCTTTTCAAGGCTTTTGCCCATTTTTTAATTGGATACTTTGTCTTTTTATTGTTGCATTGGATGATCTCCTTATATATCACGGATTTTAAAAATTATCATATATGTGATTGCCAAATATTTTCTTCCATTGAGTCCACTGCCTTTTCACCCTTTTGACAAAGTCCTTTGAGGTACAAAAGTGTCTAATTTTGAGGGGGTCCCATTTATCTTTTTCTTTTGTTGCTCATGCTTTGCATGTAAGGTTTAAGAAACTACCACCTACCACAAGATCTGAAAATGTTTTCCTACATTTTTTTCTAGAAGTTTTATGGTTGTTGTTTTTATATTTAGGTCCTTGATCCATTTTGAGTTAATTTTTGTATAAGGTGGAGTCTTTTTTCTTTCTTTTGCCTATGGCTATCCAGGTCACCAAGCACCAGTTGTTGAATAGACTGTTCTGGCCCAGCTGGGTGGGCTTAACAGCTTTGTGGAAAAGTAACTTGGCTGTAGATGTGAGGGTTGATTTCTGAGTTCTTGATTCGGTTCCATTGGTCAATTTGTCTGTCCTTATGCCAGTACCATGCTGTTTTTACTACTGTTGCTAAGTAATATGCTTTAAAGTCAAGAAGTGAGAGTCCTCCAATTTCTTTCTTCTCTTTTAAGACATTTTTGGCTATTTGGGGTCCCTTACCCTTCCAAATAAATTTTATTATTTGCTTTTTGATATCTGCAAAAAATGCTGTTGGGATTCTTATTGGGATTCCATTGAATCTGTAAATGACTTTGGGTAGAACTGACATTATAATGATATTTAGTCTCCCAATCCATGAACATGGAATATCTTTCCATTTATTTAAGTCTTCTATTTCTTTTAGCAATGTTTTATAGTTTTCTGAATACAGGTCCTTTATGTCCTTGGTTAAGTTTATTCCTAAATATTTGATTGTTTTAGATGCTATTAAAAATGGAATTTTTTTCTGATTTCCTCCTCAGATTGCACATCAGTAGTGTATATATAAATGCTATTGATTTTGCATATTAATTTCGTATCCCACCACTTTGTTGAACTCATCTCTTAATTCTAGTAACTTTGTTGGATTTTCTGATATAGATTCATGTCATCCATTGGTGAATAATGAGTTTTACTTCTTACTTTCTTATTCGGGTGCCTTTTAAATCTTTGTCTAGCCTAATTGCTCTAACTAGAACTTCCAGCACAATATTGCATAATAATAGTGACAGTGGGCATCCTTGTCTTGTTCCTGATCTCAGTAACTGAGAGTGGTGTATTGATGTCTCCAATTATTATTGTAGAGACATCTATTTCTTCCTTCACTTTTGCCAATGTATAACTCCTGTATTTTTGGCACCCATGTTAGATGCTTAAACCTTAATGAATGTTAATTCTTCTTGATTAATTGCCCCTTTTATTAATACATAATGACCTTCTTTTTCTGCTATAACAGTTGTGCATTTAAAATCTATTTTGTCCAATATTTCTTTCAGATATGGTTATCCAGTTCTTCCAGCACCATTTGTTGAATAGACTGTTCTGGCCCAGTTGAGTGGGCTTAACAGCCTTGTCAAAAATTGCTTGAGTGTAGATGTGAGGGTCAATGTCTGAGTCCTCGAAATGGTTCCATTAGTCAATCTGTCTGTCTTTATGCTAGTATCATGCTGTTTTTAACACTGTAGCTAAGTAATATGCTTTAAGTGAAGTGAAAGTCTTCCAACTTCATTCTTTTTAAAGACAATTTTTGCTATTAGGGGTCCCTTAACCTTGCAAATAAATTTGATTATTTGCTTTTTGATTTCTGCAAAATAGGCTGTTGGGATTTTTATTGGGATTGCTTTGAATCTGTAAATCAGTTTGGGTAGAATTGACATCTTAACGATATTTAGTCTTCCAGTCTATGAACACGGAATGCCCTTCCATTTATTTAAGTCTTCTTCAGTTTCTTTAACAATGTTTTTAGTTTTCTGAATACAGGTCCTTTATGTCCTTAGTTAAGTTTATTCCTAAATATTTGATTCTTTTAGTTCCTATTATAAATGGAATTATTTTTCTGATTTCCTCTCAGATTACATATCAGTAGTATATGGAAATGCTATTGATATTTGCATATTAACCTTGTATCCTGCCACTTTGCTGAACTCATTTATTAGTTCTAGTAGCTTTGTTATGAATTTTTCAGGATTTTCTAGATATAGGATAATGTCATCAGTGAATAGAGAAAGTTTTACTTTTCCCTTTTCTTTTTCTCCACCCTAATTGTGCTAGCTAGAACTTCTAGCAAAATATTGAATAATAATGGTGACTGTGGGCATCCTTGTCTTGATCTTGATCTCAGTGGTAAAGCTTTCAGTCTTTCACCATTGAGTACAATGCCAGTTGTAGATTTTTCATGTATGCACTTTACCATATTGAGAAACCTTCCTTCTATTCCTATCTTTTGGAGTGTTTTTATAAACAAAGGGCATTGTATTTTGTCAAATGCCTTTTCTGCATCAATCAAGAGGATCATGTGATTTTTATTCTTCAATTTATAAATATGGTTTATTACACGAATTGATTTTCTTGTGTTGAACCATGCTTGCATATGTGAGATAAAACCCTTTTGATCGTGGTGTATAATTCTTTGAATGTGCTTTTGGATTCTGTTTGCAAGTATTCTGTTGAGGAATTTTGCATATACATTCGTTAGAGATATTGGTCCATAATTTTCTTTTTTCATAGTATCTTTATCTGGTTTTGGTATTAAGGTGATATTGGCTTCATAGAAGGAGATTGGTAGCATACTTTTCTTTTCAAATTTTTTGGAAGAGCTTGAGCAAGATTAGTATTAGTTCATCTTTGAATGATTGGTAGAATTCAACTGTGACGCCATCTGGTCCCAGGCTTTTCATCTTTGGGAGGTTTTTAATGACTTTTTCAATCTCTTCACTTGTAATTGGTTTGTTGAGGTCTTCTATTTCTTCTAAAGTTAGTATAGGTGGTTCATGTGTTTCCGGGAATTCATCCATCTTGTCTACATTTTCTAGTTTTTTGGCATATAGTGGTTCATAGTATCCTCTTATGATCTCTCTTATTTCTACAGAATCAGTGGTAATGTAAACCCTCTCATTTCTGATTTTATTTATTTGTGTCTTCTCTCTTTTTTCTTTTTCACCTTGTTGGTTTTTGTTGATCTTCTCAAAGAACCAACTTTTGATTTTGTTGATTCTCTCTATGGTATTTTTGTTCTCGATTTCAGTGATTTCTGCTGTGATCTTTACTATTTCTTTCCTTTGGCTTCATTTGGGGTTAGTTTGCTGTTCTTTTTTTAGTTCTTCCAGGTGTGCAGTAAGATCACTAATTTTAGCCCTTTCTTCTTTTTTAATGTAAGCATTATAGGCTATAAATTTCCCTCTCAGCACTGTATTTGTGGTGTCCCATAGGTTTTGATATGTTGTGTTCTTTTTTTCATTCATCTCAATATATTTTCTGAACTCTCTTGGAATATCTTCTTGATCCACTGATTGTTTAAGAATGTGTTGCTTAATCTCCATATATTTATGAATTTTCCATTTTCTTTCCATTATTGATTCCCAAATTCATTCTGTTATGATCAGTGAAAGTGCTTTGTATAATTTCAATCGTTTTAAATTTATTGAGTCTTGATCCAGCGTATGGTCTATATTTGAGAAAGATCCATAAGGACTTGAAAAGAATGTATATCCTGCTGTTTTGGGGTGCAATGCTCTATAGATATCTGTTAGATCTAGTTTATTTATCATATTCTTCAAGTTCTCTGTTTCTTTTTTATCCTCTGTCCAGATGTTCTATCCAATAGAGAGAATGGTGTATTAAAGTCTCTAACTATTATTGTAGAGTCATCTATTTCTCTCCCCAGCTTTGCCAGTGTGTGCCTCATGTATCTTGGGGCACTCAGGTTAGGTGTATAAATATTTAGAATAGTTATTTCTTTTTGTTGAATTGCCCTTTTTATTAATATACAATGACTTTCTTCATCCCTTATAATAGTTTTGCATTTAAAATCTATTTTGTCTGATATTAGTATCACTACTCCACCTCTTTTTGGTTACTAGTTGCATGGAATATCTTTTTCCAACCTTTCACTTTTAACCTGGTTGTGTCCCTATATCCAAACTGAGTTCTTGTATAACAACATATAGATTGGTCATATGTTTTAATCCATTCTATCAGCCTTTCTCTTTTGATTGTAGAGTTCAAGCCATTAAAGTTCAATATTATAACTGTAAAGGCATTACTTACTTCATCCATTTTGACTTTTGGCTCTCTGTTGTGTCATAGTATAGTTTATCTTTTTACCCCTTCTAATATTCTTCATATCTACATCTTCTCCAAGTCTCTTGCCCTTGTTTTTTTTTCCTTTCAGGCTGCAGCACTCACTTTAGTATCTCTTGTAATTCTGGTCTTTTGGTAATATATTCTATCAACATTTTTTTTTTTTTTTTGTCTGTGAAGACTTTGAACTCCCCTTCATTTTTGAAGGACAGTTTTGTTGGATACAGAATTCTTGGCTGGCAGTTTTTTTCTTTCAATACTTGTAGCAGTTTGTCAGTTTGATATAGTTATGAATTTCATAAATAGATAATGGATTATGCTTGTAAAATGGTCTGTTAATCTGGGCATGATTAAGTTATGATTAGGGCATTGACTGGGCCATGTCAGTAGGCATTGAGCCCCACCCCATGGTGGGTGGGGTCTTAAAGATAAAAAGACATGGCAAAGGACAGTGTTGTAGTAATTTTGATGTTGGAGTGTTAATTCTGGAACCCAAGGGAGTAAGCACACAGAGGACCTTGGTCATGAGGAAGGAGAGAAGGCTCCGGGAAAAGAGACAAGCCGTTCGCCTAACGGTTCACAGCTGGCCTTCTGGAGAGAGGCAAAGCCTAGAGATCCTCATAGTCTACAACTGACCTTGTGGAGGAAACAGAGGAGCTAAGTCTGGAGAGAAATATAGCACCAGGAAGAGCAACCCAAGATGCCTGAACCCTGGCAAATGTTGGCAGCTGCCTTGCTCCAACACATGGCAATGGACTTTGGTGAGGGAAGAAACCTATGCTTTATGGCCCGGTAACTGTAAGCTTCTACCCCAAATAAATACCCTTTATAAAAACCAACCAGTTTCTGGTATTTTGCATCAGCACTCATTTGGCTGACTAATACAATACCTTAAATACATCATACCACTTTCTTTTCTCCTCCATGGTTTCTGATGAGAGGTTGGCACTTAATCTTATTGAGTTTCCCTTGTATGTGATGCTTTTCTTTTCTCTTACTGCTTTCAAAATCTTTGCTTTATCTCTGATATTTGTCATTCTGAATAGTAGGTGTCTCAGGATAGGTCTACTTGTGTTTATTCTGTTTGGGGTGCATTGTCCTTCTTGGATATTGATATTTATGTCTTTCAGAAGGGTAGTGTCTTAGTCAGCCAAAGGGGTGTTGATGCAAAGTACCAGAACTCTGTTGGCTTTTATGAAGTGTATTTATTTGAGGCAGAAACTTACAGTTATTAGGCCCTAAAGAGTCCAACTCAAGGTACCATAAGAAGTACTTTCTCCCCAAAGTCATTGGTCATGTATTGGAGCAAAATGGCTGGCAATCTCTGTGAGGGTTCAGCCTTCCTTCTTCCTCTAAGGCTCCATGGTCCCAGCTTCTTCCAATCTCAGCTACAGGATGGTATCAGGATAATCTTTCTTCCTGGGGCCTCTGCCATGGCTAATGAGCTGTCTCTCTTCCTCTGTGTTCTTCTTCTCCTTCTCTGTGTATTTACTTCCCAGGGCTCCAGCATTAAAATTCAAACTCTCTCCTCTGTTGTGTTATTTTCTCTGTGAGTCTGGGCATCCTTGGTGGGCAAGGATTCAACATCCTACAGATGTGGCCAAATCGAAGCCCTAATCATAACTTAATCAAGTAAAAGTGAAACATCTGAATTTAATACAATCTAATATGCACAGAGGAACAAACCAGTTTACAAACACAATCCAACATCTATATTTGGAATTCATAAAAAATACCAAACTGTCACAGGTGTGGAAGTTTTCTGTCATTATTTCCTTAAATATTTTTTCTGCTCTTTTTCCATTTTCTTCTCTTTCTGGAACACCGATAATGCATATGATATTGCATTTCACATTGTCATTTATTCCCTAAGATCTGTTCCATTTTTTCCATTCTCTTCTCTTTCTGTTCTCCTGTCATTTCCAGTTCAGATGTTCTGTCTTTGAAATCACTAATTCTGCCTTCAAGCAGTTCAAATCTGCTCTTATGTGCCTCTAATGTATTTCTAATCTCATTGATCGTATCTTTCATTCCCATAAGATTTGTTACTTTTCTTTGCAGACTTTCCAATTGTTTTTTATGCTTACCCAGTGTCTTTGAATATCCTTTATTTTTTTAGTAATATTTTCTTTCAATTCTTTAATTTGATTTAGGAAAGTGGTATGATCATTATTGATTAATCATCTTAAATCCTGAATCTCTTCAGAATATTTGGTTTGTTTCTTTGGCTGGGCCCTTTTTTCCTGTTTCCTGGTATGGCTTGCAATTTTTTGCTGATATTTATGTGTCTGATATTTTCGTGAATTTTCCCTAATTACCAATTTTGCTCTCTTGCTTATTGTTATTATTTTTTCACAGGTTTTTGATATGTGGTTCAATTTCTCCTAAAGTCTCAAAAATTGCCCAGCTTAAGTTACCAAAATCTTGCCAGGGATGCATTACTGGGGCACAGACTTTCTCCCAGGGGTGGGGTAAAGAGAGCTCTAACAGCAGTTTTTGTCCATGTAGTTTCCAGACCTGGCAGCAGATGGTGCTTGTTGGTGCTCCTTTCCACAGAAGTATCTCTCTCAGTTTTACTTTGTTTTCATCTGCCCAAAGTTGAGATTCAAAGTGGCCTCCTCTGGCTGAATTCACTGAAGAAAATCCCCCCAACACCCTCTTCCTTTTCTCTTGTAACAACTGGCAGGGAGAAAGATGTCTACTCTCCTCTCAGTCATCTGCAATGCACCAGGGGTTTTACCCCCACTGAATATCTTGGGGGTGGGGGAGGGTAGCCCTTCTTGTCAGCAGGGAGGTTTAGTAACACAGTTTGTTGTTTTGGCTTCTTCATCTCTCTGGCCCTCACCCTCCTGCAAGTTGTGAAGCACTATCTTGGTCTGCTGACCCCCAAAGCAGGTCCCTCAGGCAGCTTTTGGCTCTTTCTCTATTGTTTCTGTGAGAGTGCTGAGCCTTATCTGCCTAATCCAACTCCATGTTCCACCAATCTCTACAATATTTTGTTTTAACATTTTGTGGTTTAGCTCTCTCTGTTTCTATAAATATTTGAGATTTGTATATCCTCAATAATTTTTGGTTTACTCTGCATTCAATTTCAAGTTAGCTATATTGTGTCATATATTCATGACTTCTTTTTAATAAATATTGCTATCAGAGCTATTTACAATATTAAATGTACATAGCCAAGAATATAAAGAAAAATATAACTTTTATATGGAAAAAGAGAATAATACTTTACCATTTCTTTTCACACTGTAGTTAACCATTAACTGGATTGCTGCATACACAATCTGCCTATTGTGGAATCTTTCTTTTTTCTATGAAGACAGCAATGAATGAGTTATAGGTTTGCCATTTATGTTAAATACTTCAATCAAGACAAGAGAAACCTCATGATTAAAAAGAATCTTACTTTATACCAAGAATTGGTTTATGTCATTAAAAAGTTTTAAATCTTTGCTAACTTTATTCCAGTTATTATAAATTAATGTTCATCTGTTGTTCTTATAAAAAAAAAAAAAAAGTAGAACAGGGAGTCATTTTTGATAAAGTGGAAAACTACACCAAAAGATCAAAAGCCACAACGAAAAGAGACACTAAGAGAAGATTAAAAGAGACAGTGCTGCTAAAATTGGTTTAAAAGATTAAAAGCTGAATGGAATAGAATATTTAGATAAAAAGAAAACCACAAAGAGAAATCAGGAATATGACAACAAAGATGCAGAAGAATTCATAGTCAAAAATTAAATGAATATGAAGGTGACTGCATCCTTTACAAAAATCCAAAGAAAGAGAACAAAGAAACAAATGCCTGTAAAGAAAAGAGAAGCATCAAAGATAATCGTGTTAGTTATACAAGATAAGAAGGAGAATATTCAACTTAATCCTGTCAAAATAAGATCTTTGAATGCAGGTGAATATGTCAGATCACCTATGAAGTTTTCCAAAAATAGATATTACTATTCCTAGAAAATAAAGCATATATAGAAAAGTTAAGCTTCAATAGCATATTGAGATTATCACTAAAAGACAAAAATATAATTGAAACTGAATAAATTTTATTGTAATTTAAAATCTGCAGTCTTGGAACATGCATTATATTTACATAATTGACCATTAAAGCATACATTCATAGAAGAAAATTTTATATGACTATTTTAGAAATAAAAGCTGAATATGACTGACTTGTTAAAACATAAAATGGTGATTATAATCAGTTTATACATATTCATTTAGTTTTCAGATCATTGCATTCTACAAACAGCATAAACAAAAATAAAAACCTTACTTATACTATCATTAAAGAATAATTTTTAAGTATTTATCTAATTGGTAAAATGCACATATCACTCTGCAGAATCACTTTGTTTTCAAGTTTCTTAAAGCTAGGAATTTACTATACAAGGCAGGATATATTAAAATATGTATGCTATATAATAAAGCTTGCATATCTAATATTAAAGCAAAGATATAACAAAATAATAAAGCTTGCATAAATTTAGGACATTGTTCAAACAATCTGAGGGAATAAAACTAAAATCTTAATGAAACTGAAATATCTTATTATAACTTGAAATATCTTTAAGGTGAACCTGCATAAATATTTAATATTCTTTAACATTTATATTTTAATGAGGTATGTATTATATATATATATATATTTATTCACCCTCTGAAGTTATACTGTATACAAGTAAATACTTCCCGAGACTTCCGGGAAGGTGATGTGAGAGTAAGAAAGCAGTGCTCAACTCTCTCACAAAAACAATGGAGAAAGGGCAAAAAGCTATCTGAGAGACCTGCTTTGGGGGTCTGTAGACAAGGACAGTGCTGCACAACCCCCAGGAATGCAAGGGACAGAGATACAATGAAGCAGAAATGACAAACCTGAGTTACTAAATCTTCCAGTGACCAGGAACAATACCCATTCACCACCCTCAAGGTATGCAGCCTGGATAAAAACCATGACTCACAGCAGCCAACTGAGAGGGGAATAGACATCTTCTTCCCTGGGAAGAGTAAATTGTGAGGCAGAAGGCAGAGAGTAGTTTCTCTTCAGTGAATTTGACTAGCAGAACCCACTTTGAATCTCAGCTCTGGTCAGACAAGAATGACAGGCAAGTGGAGGCTGAAAGAGACACCACAGTGGAAAGATTTGTTAATGAGCATCATTTGCTGGCTGGCCAGGAAACTGCAAGGTAAAAAGCCACTTTCAGATCTCCCTTGTCCCAAATTCTTAGAAAAACATCTGTGCCCCAATAGTGAGTCCCTGGACTGATTTTGATAACATAAGCTGAGCTTTATAAAGACTCAGAATAAGTTGAACCTAAAACCAAAGAAGAACCATAAAACAAAACCACTAGGCAAGAGAGAGAAACTGACGATGAGTAAATTGACTAAAATATTTAGATGCTTAGACATCAGCAAAAATTTGCAAGCCATGCTAAGAAACAGGAAGAGATGGTCCAGCCAAAGGAAGAAACCAAATATCCTGATGAGATACAAAATTTAAAACAACTAATCAGTGATAATCACAGAAATTTCCTAAGTCAATTCAAGGAGTCAAAAGAAAATATGACTGAAGAGATAAAGGATATTAAGAAGACAATAGGTAAGCAAAAAGAACAATTTGAATGCCTGCAAAGAGAAGTAACAGAGATTATGGGAATGAATGACTCAATTGATGAGATTAAAAATGCATTAGAGGCATATAACAGCAGATTTGAATTGCTTAAAGACAGAATTAGTGATACTGAGGAGAGAACATCTGAACTTCAGAAGACAGGACAACAAAAAGAGAAAAGAATGGAAAAAAATGTAACAGCGTCTCAGGGAATTGAATAACAATGTGAAAAGAACAAACAGACAAACTATCAGTGTCAAAGATGGAGAAGAAAATGGAAGAGGGGCAGAAAGTATATTTGAGGAAATGACAGAAAACTTCCCAACCTTTATGAAAGACATAAATATCAATATCGAAGAAGGCAAACAAACACAAACAGAATAAATCTGAATAGACCTACTGTAATACACCCACTATTCAGAATGACAAATATCATAGATAAAGAGAGGATTCTGAAAGAAGCAAGAGAAAAGAAAAGCATTACATACAAGGGAACATCAATAAGATTAAGTGCAAAACTTTCATCAGAAACCATGGAGGCCAGAAGAAAAGGGTTAGATATATTTAAGGTACTGAAAGAGAAAAACTGCTAGTCAAGAATTCTGATTCTAACAAAAGTGTCCTTAAAAAATGAGGTGAGTTTAAGTATTCACAGACAACAAAAACAGAGTATGTTACCAAAAG
>JAQZBX010073903.1:0-14837 GCA_029593785.1 Cabassous unicinctus
GCTGATGATTTTCAGCAGGAGAAAAAAAAGAGCATAAAACTGTGAACACAGTAATAGATCTCGCATGCAGAAACCCACTATCAAATGAGCCCAGCCAGAAAGAAAAATGCCCCTCCACTTTCAATTGAGTCAAAAACCCCAAAACAGATGGACGGCTTCTGAAATCAGAGGAGGCCATTTTCTTCTACCTGGAGGTTGTGATGAAGACTGAGGAGGGGCCTTCAGCACCATCTACCACTTAAAAAGAGCAGGATGGGCCTGTGGCTGCATTTCTCCTCAGCATGTCCCCACACCCTGGCCATATTAATTAGACAGATGTCTGATTCTTATCTGCAGGTGTCACTCAGGGAAAATGCACAGTTTCATGCATGAAAGAAGAGATGTGACTTTCTCTTTTCAGAGAAAGGATTTTCACAAAGATATGACTCATTTAGTAAGCTTATTTCACTAAATGTCAGATCCCCGAACTGTAAATCAGGATCTCCTTCTGAGAACTGTGTTTTTAAAAAAATCTAATGAAATAAAGTAGACAAAGATTCTGATTAAAATAAAAATGCATGTGTTCCTGGTATCAGTTTATTGTAGCATTACTGTTATTAAAGTCCTTTATTGTCACAGGGAAAAGTGAAGACCAGTTTTGATGCATAAATATTTTGCTTAATACAAATAGTTTAAAAGAAAAAAAAAATCAGGGACTCTTTAGAGCTATACAGCTCTTTTGCACTTATTCCTGTAACTTTTCTATTGCCTTGGCAATTATTTCCCAAACTGCATGCCCCTTCCCCATTCTTGGTAAATCCTCCAATGCAGGAGGATTAAATGTCCAAAACTATTACTATACAGTTCTGTAAAAGACACAAATAAATGGAAGACTCAAATTTTCTAATGTAATACTTGTTGACCAAGGGATAATTTGGATGAGCAAATTTTGATTTTGAATTATTTTATATATAGAATTTGCTCTAAAAAATTAGTGAAACATACAGAAAATTTTGTTTTCTCATGTAGCTCTATTTAAATTGTTAGGACCAAAAGAGATATTGGATTTTCCAATAAATAACAGTTGGACTGGAGAAGTATTTTCTCCACCACATCCCCTGGTCAGCATTACATATGCATAGACAAACAGTCGCTGAGTTCCCAGAGTTCTTATGCTTTTCCTCTATTTTAACAGGATACGATGCCCGCCCACCGTAGGATAGGTTAGAGAAAAAGACACCAAATGGAGTTTGACAAACAATAAAATGGCTTCAAGTGAGTTGCTTTTTCGCCTTAATTACAAACACGTGCGAACTTTTCACTGGCAACTTTTGCAATCTCTAAGTGCAACAGGGTTCTCAAAACGGCAGACGCAAACACTCAAAAAGGGAGAGTTGAAGAGACATGAGAGTAGGAGTCGACAATTTCTGCAAGTTCTGGAAAACGAAACCGCTCTTCATTAAAAAAAAAAAAATTATAGGCTAGATCTAACTACCACAAACCTCTTGATCCCGGTCACATGATTGGAAATTTACATTCAGACTGAGCACCGAGATAACTTCCCTTTCTGGGGGCAGCAAAGATTGTAAGGGGTTTCTCAGCAGAAGTGGAGAGTAACTTTTGAAGGGGAGGAAGTTTGGACCTCTAGAATGCTCCACAAATTCCAACAGCAAGAAGCCGGTTTTCCTGTAGACTTTTGGAAAAGGAAAGTCAGGCCAAGAGCAAATACAATTCGAATCAGAGGACAGCAACCCAAACCGGTCCTTTGGGCCTCCACAGTTCAGGGTACCCGTCTCTTAGATTATACATCGTGCTAAGCGTATCGGGACCCACTCTTATTAAAAGCCCGGGATTGCATTTGCCCGCCAAAGTTCTGGTAACTTTCTCTATGTATTGAAGTCCTGCAGAACAAATTCAATGCAATATTAGATGCGCTAAACAGAGCTATTGTCCCACCTGAGAAGGACGAGGGGATGAATTAGAAGGCAAGAGACCGCATCCTAGGGATAAAACTGCCCTTTCAGGTTCTGTGGGGAACGCCAGCTGGAGTCTGAGCCGGTGCGCACTCCGGTGCCCTCTCTGTGCCTCCCGCGCCTGGTCCCAATCACCCCTTAGTGCCTTCAAGGTCTCTCCCTCCCCAAAAGCTCGGCCGGACCTTGAGCCGATGACTTCGGCCAATCCTATCTTCTCCCGAATCGCCCAGGCGTAAGCAGAGGAATGGATGCAATTTTGGGTGGGGGCAGTCCGCGCGCCAAGCGCACGCCAGATTGACATCTTTCCCAAAGGGTACACCGCGGCCGGCGCGCGCCTCCTGCAGTGGGTAAGTGGCGATGCCAAGCTATGCAGACCAGTCAACTACCTGTATTAAAGAAAGCCCTCTCTCCCCTGCGCATTTCAGGATTGTCAGTTTCTTTGGTGAGCGCTGACACCAAGGCAAGCCGGGACAACATCGTCCACACTCCCTCCTGGTTCTCCCCACTGGCCCAGCCTTGTACTTACAAGTCCACCTTCTGGTCACTTGCTTTGAGTCCAAGAAAACAAAGCAAGCAGGGGCTGTGCACAGTAGTAAAGTTATTCTGCCGAGTCTACTCTGGGAGGCGGGTATTCCCAGGGACACCACTGACACACGGAAAGCAAACCCTCCCGCCTTCCCGAAAGAGCAAATTATTGCCTACGGAAGAGTGAGGGCAGGGAGAGGAGCAGGGAAAGGAGAGAAGGAATAAGACCGAACGAAAGTGAACGTTTCAGGAAAAAAGGGCGGAGAGATGGAGCAAAGTGCTGAGCATTAAGTTCAAGTTCTAGAAGTGCAGCGCTCAGGTGGGAGGCAGTAGTAGGTGTGGCGGCTGAGTTTACAGTTTATGTTTGGATTTTTTGTCCGGGACTACCGAGGCTTAACATTCCGCTGAGAAGACTTGGAAGCAGAAGAGGGAGGAGGCAATTATTGAAGTCAAAACTGATGCTGAGGCCCAAGTCTGAGCAAAGGTCGCTTCTCATGGAAACTGTATGTTTCGCGGGTCCTCCTTCCTGGCTGCTGGGCCTCTGCACTGAGGGCGCTCCCTGGCGCGGAAGGAGGGGTGAGCGAACAAGGCTAGGAAGCCGCGGCAGAGCAGTGAGGAAGTCAGGGTGAATGTAGCAAGTTATTATAGTGGGCCTTGGTTCCAGGGGAGATAGGAGAAGCAAAACGGGTGGGACGAGTCCTGTAGCCCCTACTGGCCATCTACACCTCTATCATCGGCGGCAGAACTTGCACTTGATGATCTTCTTAAACGCATTCTGGAAATCTTTGTTGAAGTACGCGTAGATGACAGGGTTGAGCAGGGAGTTGGAGTAGCCCAGCCAGTTGATTATTGCGCCCAACAGGGTGGGCATGTGGCAGCTGCTCTCGCAGAAGGGCAAGACCAGGGCCACGATGAAGAAGGGCAACCAGCAGAGGATGAAGGTACCCATGATGATGCCCAGTGTCTTCACCGTCTTCCTCTCCCGGGCCAGGGCCATCTTGCGCTTGGCCTCAGCGTTGCGCTCATTTTTCCTGTCGAAAGAGACCGAAAGGCTGGGGGCCGCACCGGCCTCCCTGGGCAGGGGCAGGTGCTCTTTGGAGTTGCCCACGCGATGCACCTCTATCACTTCCAGCGCGGCGCTGTCGTCGCCCTGCCTCACCGCGCCGTTGGCACACAGAACACCCCCTGTCTTGTTCTCCACGCCCCGCCTCCAGTCCCTGTTCCCCGGCTCGCCATTCACGCTCTTCTTGGGCTGCGGAGCCGGGGAGGCCGCAAAGCGGTTGTCAGCTCCCTTTTTCTCTACCTTCTTGACAGTCTTGCGGATGCGGAAACGCGCAGCTCGGAAGATGCGCCCGTAGAGAACCAGCATGAGCAGCAGCGGGATGTAGAAGGCGCCAAAGGTGGAGTAGATAGTGTAGCCGTGGTCCTTGCTGATGGTGCACGCGTCGGGGTCCGAGCGGTCTTCCGGGGTGCGCCAGCCCAGCATGGGCGGGATGGAGATGAGGAAGCCAATAAGCCAAGTGAGCGAGATGAGCGCAGCGGCGCGCCTGGGCGTCCTCTTGTTCACGTAGTCGATGGGGTCAGTGATGGCCCAGTACCTGTCCAGCGCGATGGCACACAGGTGCAGGATGGACGATGTGCAGCACAGCACGTCGAGCGCTATGAACAAGTCGCAGGTGACCTGGCCCAGCGTCCACTTGTTGAGCACTTGGTAGAGTGCGGCCATGGGCAGCACCAACACCGACACCATGAGGTCGGTGACTGCCAGCGAGCCGATGAGATAGTTGGCCACGTTCTGCAGGGAGCGCTCCAGGGCGATGGCGGCCACCACGCACGCATTGCCCAGCACTGCGCAGAAGATGAGCGTGCCCAGCAGCAGCGAGGTGATCACTTGGTAGCTGAAGGTCACGTCGGAGATGCCAGTAGAGTTGCCGCCTGCCCCGGAGGGACCCTCGAACGAGGTGGTATTGTTGCCCTGGCCAAGGCTGAGCTCATCCATGCCTGCGCGCCCTGCGAGGGAGGGGGCGGAGAGAAAGAGCTGCGCGAGATCCCCCTCGCCCCTCCCCCTGGGGTCTTCCGCCCCTCTCTCCTGTGGAGTTTCAGCCGGAGGAGATGCCGGGACTCGGGCAGGAAGTTCTTACTTCTCTGGCGAAGGCATCCCACGGAGCAGCTTCTAGGCGCTACCTGGGCTCCTGGGTCGCGCGCGTTCAGAGACGCCAGCTGGGGTACTGGAGTTGGCCGAAGAGCAGCTCCGGGAGCGCTGGGCGGCGGAGAGGTGGCTGGAACGTCTGTCTCTCGCGGTCCATTTTTTTTTTTTCTGCCGCTGCCCAAAAGCTGACTGAGCTGGAGTTTCCCCCACTAGCAAACAGTCTTCAATCCCAGAAGTAGCTGGAACAGAGAAACCTCATCCTCCACGGTCACTCTGTGACCCTCCTCTCCCTCCCTCTCTCCCTCCCTCCCTCTCTCCAACTCTCTCCCCGTTTCCCTTCTCTTCCTCTCCAGCTTCCATCCACTTTCTCCCTGCTTCTATTAGCCTTCCTTTCCTATATCCCTCTCCCTTCTCACTCCCCCCTTTTTTATCCCTCCTTTTGTTGCTCAGACAGCCAATCTCCCTCCCACCCACGCCAGCTCTCCCCTCCACACACTTCCCCAACCCAGAGTGTCTCCTTCCTTTGGCTCCCTGTTCCCCTATCCTTCTAGCTTGGCGTTTTTCGTTCGAGCCCCATTTGTCGACAGAGACTCAGAACTCGTTTACACACACCGGATCCTTCAGGCAGACCAATATTGTAACAAACTCCACCTCCCACCCAGCCATACTCGAGGACATGAAATTTCTAACTACATGTTGCTACATATTTCTGTCAAATTCTTAAGTAGAGTCAGCATCATAGAGTGGCAATAGGAAATGAGAAAAGAAACCACTCAGAGAGAGATTAGGGAGATGGACAACCCAGGGTCAGTCCATATATTATTGATAATGATGGAAAGAAGATGCAATGTGTGCTATCTTTTAAAAAACCATCTCCCTTCATCAGCTTACAGTCCAGTCTGACTCCCTTGGGAAGGATGTTGTCTGTGACTTCTTTTTAACCTTGGGGAATATGGGGAGAAAGGAATTATAAAGGACATGTCAAAGGACAAGGACGGGTAAACAGCTGCATCTCAAAGTGAAGGAAAACCCAATTTGGTACGTATTTTACACACACACACACACACACACACATACACATCTTTCCATCACCGATACCCTTATCATTTCAGTGAGCACTGCCACCTCCCATAGCTTTCAGGCAAAAATAATTTTAGTAAAGAAATTCGTTTGCCTGTGTATTATAAATGAGGTCAGGCATTTCATATGGCCTTGTGCATTTCTTACCAAAACCTGCAAACCTCTAGGGAGAACTTGGTGGAATCCCTGGTCTCTGGCTGCTTCTCTTAAGCAGAGAAACTGTGTTCAGCACCCGGGACAGCTCTAAGCAATAGGGCTTCTGTCGCCACCTTCCGGCAAACGCTTTAGAGCTCCATCTGGAAACCCTTGTCTTGCAGAAATTAAGCAAGTATTGAGGAAATCCTCCAACCTCAAGAAAAGGAAAGACTGTTCATAAAAGTTGCATTGAATTTTGTCCTTTTTCTTCAAAATATTTTGATTCCTTATTTACTCTTAATATTATATATCAAGCCTATTTATTATATTTTCTAGCTCCTCTTGAAAGTCTCAAGCATCTGTAATCCACAAATTCTATCCGGGAATGCTGTTTTAAAAGACCTAGGCGACCTAGCCAAACACCTTCACCTGTGTTGGTTTTGTGCTGCCAAAATCTGCACGTTGGGACTCACACATTTGCACACATTCACCTTTAACTGGCAAAAAAAATCCAAAAAACAAATAGTATTGAATTTTCCTAATGGGACTGATTAAGCATAGAAAATAAAGAGGCTTCTATGAATTTATTCTAAGCTGTTTCTTTATCAAGAAAACCAATTATAATACCATTTGTACATAGATAAAGAATGGGATTCCTAATCAATTAGAATAAATAGAGAACACAACACATTCTGATGCATAGCTGAAAGAAAAAGGTCAAATGCAATCCCAAAAAGGGTGATCCTAGATACCATGCACAGATTCAGTACAGACTGAAATAGTCTTAAGATTGTGTCCAAATTTGAGTTTTGCATTTCATTGCTTTGAATTCTCCAAGAAGCAACAAAAGAGTAATCGCTAAAGCACCAAAGAAAATCCAGTTGGGTTGATGCATATAGTAGAAGAGTAGTGTGTAAAGTGTGTGGAGCTGGATTGTTTTACAATTCAGTGCTGACACAGTTCCCATGCAATCATTTTAGCATGCAACAATAATGAACTTGCCATTTATGATGATTCATTGCATTGAGAAGAAAAAGAGAAGTATATGCAGCAACACTGGATACAGACTCTGAAGAAGTATTTTTTAAATTTGTGCACATACCCATTCCTCCTTTTAAAATCTCCTCACAAAAATGCAGAACTAAATCGTTTTGTTAGAATACAGTTGCTTGTTGTAATAGGAAAATCTTTAAAATCTGGATTCTCCAAAGATGAAACTTTGAACAGTAACAAAGATCAAAATAAAATAGATTTAAATTATATATTATAATTATATATATACACACACACTTATCAGGGACATACTTGAATACGAAATGCAGCAGATTTAACACAAATAAATATTAAATCACAAATAAATCAGTAAATATGACAGTCAGCAATCCTGCTTTTTTCTATTGGATCCCAAATGGCTTAATGCATAATAAGCTCATTTTTCCTTTCCAAGGAAGCAAAAATGCTATAAAATGTAGAGTTAATATTATTCATGATACGAGACATTTGCTATTCTTCTATAATACTCTATGATGCAGCATTTTATTCAAGTTGGAAAAAAAACTCAAATAGCCCATGTTTTTTCCTCAGAAATAATGTAAAAGATATTTCAAATATTTCATTTCTTAATATTTAGGATAAGATCTTTTGGGCACTCTTATGAACACTGGGAAGAAAATAGAAGTATAAAAGGAGAGTCATCACTGTGTATGTTCCATAACTTTCAAATGACTAAGAAATCATTATGTGTAACTCTTTATCCTTTTGAACTAATAATAATGTAATAGGTAATAAAAGCAAAATACTATTGCATTTCTTCATGCCCACAATTTATAAGCTCTTCTACATTTAATCCTCTGAAGTACAGAATCCCAGCTATGCCTGAATAAAATGGTGCAAACCAAAGCTTTTGGATGAAGAGTCAGCCCGCTGTTCTTCAAGACCTCTGAAATTTACCTATGGGAAAGCTAGCTTTATAGCTAATATCAATTACATCATTTGGAAAGGAAAAATCCAGTCATTCTGCTTTTATGTCTTGTTTGAATATACTAGATGCAAGTATAAACTCATCAGGTTATGGATCTGAGGTATGATACATCATCCTTCATGTGAAATTTCTCTAAAATAGTTTTGGGAGATAAAGGTTTTTTAACATTTTCACAGGAAATTTGATTCAAGTCCAGCATTTCAATGTAGCTCTTTGGCTAGGGATATAAAATTAAAAGATCTTGAGATGATGTTTTTCTGTGAACCCTGAATGCCATATTGCCTCAAGCTCAGTAATGGTTGGAACTTCTCAGAAATTAATATATTATCCATCTCCAACTTATGGCTGGTTTTTCCATTAACAAAGAAAGAACCTACATAGTTAAGTGCTGAAAATTCACTTAGGAAAGAAGATTACTAGAGTTATTTCCAAAAGTTCCTGTTTAAAAGAAAAGTTATCACTCTTTTTCCAACTAATTGAAATTGGATTATTCTTTTAAGCTGAAAATACTGTTCTGAATTTAATTCTCCACAATCCTCAAATACTAAAACAGTAGGGAAAATGCTATCGTTTTTCCAAAACTAATTTTCATTGGAATTGATTAGAAAAACACTTCAAAAATAAGTATTTTGCTTAGATACTTTGGAAAATGTATCCTTCCATCAGAAGAAATGTATCCTTCCATCAGAAAATGGACTTCTGATTATCAGTGAAATCTCCTTTGAAAATGAGCACACTTTTCTTTTGGTCTAATTCCCACCACCCACCTTCCACTAATGGAATCATTCCTTGACTCCCTTTACTCCTTGTCAGGCACTTTTTGCAGGCCCAGAACTATACTGGGTTTTCAGTGGTTCTTTAAAGTATGTGTTAAGCTTCTAATTCCCAAGGAAATTCTGAATACAAGTCACGTGAAAAAAAAAGGTGTGACCCCCACATTCTGGAAATTCTTGACTTAAATAAGGAGTTTTGAAAGAAAAAAAGAACATGTCAACAGAAGTTCAATCGTCTGTATTGAATTGGAATCTACCTTGTCCCTGGAACTCAACCATTTGTTCAATAGCATAGAATAAATAATTGAAATTCATAGAGCGCAATAAATTAAAGTATAGCAGAAACAAAAAGGCAACATTTTTGTTATAGGAGATTATCGTATGAGAATAACAGGTGCTACTAAATGTTCTTTTCAGAGCTCAGAACATCTAGAATGTTGTCTTTCTGACAATATTTTTTCATGGTTAACTTAAGGGTGAGAACACAGTTGAGTTGAGAAAAATGGTTGGAATGTTAGCTCAGTAATTCCTGTTAATCCAACAGTGGTTGGGAATCACATTTAATGTAATAATCATTTGAAACCAAATTTAATTATTGTTTTTACTGTAACCATGGGAGGGGGAAAATGCCCACATTTTAATTTGCTTTGGCAAGTAACATTTTTTGTTATAAAACTAAAACCAATTCTCAACACATTATTTTTACATTGTTTTAGAACATATTACTTATATAAAAGCAACAACTGTGATTGCATACAAGTCAAAGACTGCCATTGGAACAAGAATGTATTACTCAGGAATGGTGGCTCTGGGCCACAGGCCTGGATTCACATAACTATTCTAATTTCTAGCTTTGAAGTTTGTCCTTTATGTTTCCATCTTATTATGCATTACATAAGATGTACCAAAAAATAAATAATAATAAAGTATAAATAATAATACAGTAGATACCTATATGTTTAAAAAAAAGAGTAATATCAATTTCATTGACACCTCTGTTTACTATTAATTTAGTGTTTACCATTCTTATTGTATGGTATTAGACTTTTGTAACAGATATGTATAGCACTAACCAATATATAGAACTTTTATTGCATTTTAAAATTTTATGTATGGAAGCGGGTGTGGCTCAATGGATAGAGCCCCCGTTTACCATGCCGGAGGCCCCGGGTTCGCTTCCAGGGGCACGGTGGGCTGATGCAGCGGGACCTCACAGCAAGGGGGAGATAAGCGGACACGGAAGAAACACACAGCGAATGGACACAGTAAAACACAAGCAGCAAGGGGGGTATAAATAAATAAATAAATAAATCTTTTAAAAAATTTTTTTTATATAAATCATATTCTCTATGCATCCTCTGCTGCTTCCCTTTTTTGCTCAGCCTATCTTTGTGAGATTCATCTGTGTTGATACAAGCACCTCTGGTTTGCTTATTTTCACTGTTGTGAAGCTTTTTGTTGTATGAATAATGCCACAAATTATTTATCCATTCCACGGTTAGTATATATGTAAGTCATTTCTGACCTTTTCTCTTATAAATACTGCTATGAGCACTCTTGTGTGTATCTTTTTGTATATATATAAATTAGAATAAACTAAATCAGTGTTTCTCAAACAAATCACATGAAAATTTTATTACTGCAGATTTCTGACTCAGTAGGTCTTGGGTGGGTCAAAATTCTACATTTCTAATAAGCACCAGTTGACAAGGATGTTGCTAATTCACACACCCTACTTAGAGTAACAAGAATCAATGGATCCAGAAGTGGAATTGTTGGATTCTACAGTATGCCCAGGTCAACTTTACTAGACATAGCCTAATTTACCTCCAGACTGATTGCATACAATTTCATAACCACTAAAATATTTCTACATTCCAATTGCTTCAGCAAGATAGAGTATTTTCACATTTCTTCACTGTGTGCTATCTGATCATATCTTTTCCTTATTTTTAAATTAGTTTCTTTTTTAAATTATTGATTTTTAAAGTTCATTATCTATTTTATATATTAGTCTTTGGGATTATTGAAAATATTTTCTCCAAATCTGCTCATATTTTCACTTTTTAAAAGTGTCTTTTTGCTGAATATACATTTTCAGCTTAATGTGGTTGAATGTTTTACTCTAATCTCTGTGCATTTTGTCGTAAGAAATCCTTTTCCACCTTGAGGTCATAAAGATATCAGCCAATTTTTTTCTACTTTCTTATTTAGCTCATTGATTTGCTTAGAATTGCCTTTTTTTAAATTAGAGAAGCTGTAGGTTTACCAAAAAGCATTCAGAAGAAACACACAGAGTTCTCATATACCACCTCCCCGTTATTAACACCCTATGTCGTACATGTGTTACAAGTGATGAAAGAATATTATTATAATTGTACTGTTAACTATATGTAGTCCATGATTTACATTAGGGTGCCCTGTTTGTGTTGTACAATACTATGTGATTTTTCTTAAAATTTTTATTCTAGTAACATATATATATAAAACCAAAAATTTCCCCTTTCAACCACATTCAAACATATAATTCAGTGCTGTTAATTACACTCACAATATTGTGTTACCATCACCACCTTCCATTACTAAAGCTTTTCCTTTACCCCAAATAGAAACTCTGTACAATTTAAGCATCAACTCCCCATTCCCTACTTCCATCCCAGTGTCTGGTAACCTATATTCTAGTTTCTGACTCTATGAATGTCCTTATTCTAATTATTTCATATCAGTGCAATCATACAATATTTGTCTGTGTCTGGCTTATTGCACTCAGCAAGATGTCTTCAAGTTCATCCATTTTGAACATATATATAGGGGGGGAGTTGTTCAAAGTTGGGGAATTTTATTGGCATTGTTTTTAATTTATGTTTTAGTTTAGGAAGAACAGATATGCTTATGATATTAAATTTTATCAATGAACATTTCATTTATTTAGCTCTTGTCTATCAATAAAGTTTTTAAGCTTCTCCATCAATGCCATGAACAGCTTTTGATAGACTTCATCCCCCACACACCCCCGCCAGGTACCTTATGTTTTCGTTGTTGTAGCTGTGGTTGTGTTTACGGTTACTATTTTAAATGTTATCTTTTTAAAATTACAGTTTCAATGGTTGGTGTATTGGAATACAATTAATCTTTTTTTAATGGTTGAAACTTGCTGTGCTTAGCTAATTTTAATGATCTGTCTGTAGATTTTCTTTAATTTTCTATGTTGACAACCAAATTATCTGCAGCCATTACAGAATTTCTTCCTTTCTAATCCTTTTACATTTAATTACATTTTCATTTCTTAATGAACTGACTAGGATTCCAGTTTAATATTTGATAGAAGCAGTAATAGAGTCTATACTCACCTCATTCATGATATTAGAAAGAATACTTCTAATGTTATACCATTAGATATATTTTTGAAAGATATATTTTACCAAATTCAAGTTCTATTCCTAGTTTGCTGTGAGTTTTTATCATGAATCAATTAATTTTAAGAATGCTTGTTCTATTATCACATGGTTCTTCTTTAATTTTTTAATTTGATGAAATGAGTATGTTTTAAAATGTCAGTCATTCCTTGGATTTAGGGATACAATCAAATTTTTCATGTTTTTAACATACACGTTGCTAAATTTTAGTAACTAATATTTTCTTTTAGGCTTGCACATCTAAGTCCATAAGTGAGATTTGTCTACAGGTTTCCTTTCTTATACTGTCTTACTCTAACACTAGTATCAAAATTTTCAAGAGTTATAAAAGTCTTATAAAAGAATTTTTATAAGACTGCAATTATCTTTTCTTTGAATATTTGATAAAACTTGTCTGTAAAACAACTTGTATCTGTTTTTCTTTAAAAAACAGCATATGTGTTTAATTCTTGATGCAGTCACTTTAGTGGTTCTGGGATAATTCAGGCTTTCTAATTCTTCTTGAATCAATGTTAAGTTAAATAGTTTTTTAATTGCTCATTTTTGCTAAGATGTTTAAATTTATTATCTTTCCTAGACTTCTGTTTTGATTCTTATCTTCCCTATTGAATGTTTTCTATTTGCTTTATTTTCTGTTCTCATCCTTGTTGTGTCATCTCTTTTTCCTCCTAAGGTAATTTCTTCTTTTTCTAACTCAAATTGTGCAAGTAGCTCATTAAATTTGAGACTTTCTTGTTTTCGAATATAAGAATTTACAAATATGCATTTCCTTTGAACTTGCACTTTAACTACTCCCACCAAATTTTGACCTGGGCTATAACATCATTCAATACTTATTATTTTCTAATATCCATTGTGATTTCCAATTTGGGCAATTTGGAAATATTCTTTTAAATGCCAATTATATGGGGTTGTTCTTAGTTATCTTTTTGTTATTAGTATGTAACTTAACCTCATTGTGGCCAGTGAACATGAACCAGAAGACACCAATTCTTTTAAAATTTAACATTGAATTTATTGTCTGATACATAGCCACTTATTATAAATGTTTCATGTGTTATTGAGAAGACTTATATCATCTAATCACCACATGCATGGTTCTATGTGCATCAATTAGATCAAGCTTGTTAATTATGTTGTCTAAACATTCTATATTTTTACTAATTTTTGTCTGGTTTATCTATCAATTTCTGGTAAAAATTTAGTAAATATCTTTGACAATGACAGTGGATTTGTCAACTTCTCCTTAGAGTTTTGTCAATATTTGTTTTATATTTTTTGAGGGCATGATATTCTGTAAGTAAGGCACAAATCATGTTAGAATTACTATATATTCCTAGTGACTTAAACAGTTATCCTCTTTACCCCTAACAATGATTGCTGCCTTGAAGTCTATTCTGCCTGTAACAATTCTCTTTTGTATTTACCTAATATATCTTTTTCTTGTATTTTAACCTTCATCTTTACTGTCTTCTTAAGTTTTATGCCAGTGTTTGTAAAAATATTATAGTTTTCTTTTAATCTGAAAATTTCAGTTTTACCTGGTGAGTTTAGTCTATTTAATTTTATTATAATCATTCACATATTGGAATTTATTTCAACCATGTTATTTTATATTTTTTTACATTCATTTGTCTTTTCCAGGCTTCCTTTATACCCATTCCTGGCTTCTATTCTATTGGCTGAGTTTCAAATTCATTTTCTTCCTCTCTTGTATACCTTATTACTTTTCACAGTTTCCTTTCAATATTTAACATGCATAAACAACTTAAAGTATAAATATTATTCATGCTTTTCACTACTCCCAAACCACACAAGGACCTTTCAATACTTTTACTCATATCATCCCAATCTTACAGGATATTGTGCCATAATTAATTTTATCCTGATTTTGATTTTTATTGTGTTAATTAGGCATGATTATTGTGATATAATATTTGCTTATATTTGCCCAATGTGTACTAATTTATTTGATCATCATTTCTTCTTGCATCTCAAATACTTCTTCTGGAATTATTTTCCTTCTGCCTCAAGGATATCCATTGGAAATACCTTTCATGAATGTCTGTTAGCAGTAAAATCTCTTCTTTTTTATTGACAGACATGCTTTTATTTCACCCTCATTGTTGTATGATCATTTAATTAAGTATACAATTCTAGGTTGACAGTTATATTTTCCTCAGCACTAGCAGATATTTTAATTTTTTTTTATTTTTTATTTTTTTTTGCCTTACACTTTTGCTGTTGATGAGCTCTGCTGTCACTTTGTCATTTATTTATAGTAATCTTCCTTTTTTCTTTGGCTGTTTTTAAGATCTTCTCTTTTTTTTTTCTTTTGTTTTGTGTGTGTGTTCTGCCATTTCACATCAGTGTCTGGATGTAGATTTCTTTTTAGTTTTCCTGGGATTCATTTTGCTTCCTGAAACTAAGGAATCAAAACTTTCATCAGTTCTAGAAAATTCTGATTCATCCATGCACCATTAATTCAACAAATATTGCCTTTCCCTCATTTGTTCTAGTCTCTCCTGAAATTTTAAGAATACTACTATTAAGAGACCTGAGGATCCTGGTTTAATAGCACATTCTTCTAGGAAAATTGGTTTTTCATTCTGTTCCATACAACAGTATGTTACTAATTGTTGTGGTGTGAAACCTCCCCCTCTCTCTCTCTCTCCCTTCCCCCTCCCTCCTTATCACGGGCAACAGATGACGCTAGCCACTCCCTCAGTCCATCAGTTCATGAGCCACCGCCGCCAGGGCCAACCCCCCTTCCCGCCACCACCACCAGGCCCAACCCCTCGCTCCACCTCCTTTCCATCAGCCCCG
>JAQZBX010073904.1:0-14845 GCA_029593785.1 Cabassous unicinctus
ATTTTTTTTTTTTTTTTGCCCAATAAAAATGTTGCTGTTCTTATTGTTGTCCTAATCTGGAGGTAAGACCCAGCATCTCTTCATGATCCACCCCCACAAAGTCGTCTTCTCACTGGTGTGCAATGTCTCATTTACTTAACACTTTGTAAAGTGGACCTGGAAGGCTCTTATATTGTCACCCTGCGACAAGCACCACCATCAACCCCTCCTAATCCCTTTCCAAATATCCTAGCAATTGTGTGTGTATGTATGGGGTCTTCTCCTTTCTCCTTTACCCCGTATAGGACTTCAGCGTCTAGGTGTTGCCTTCCACGTCCCAGATCTCTTTCTTCCCTCTTTCTGTCTCTCTTGTGGTTACGCAGAAGAATTTAGCTCTTACCAGATTCGTCCAAGCTTGCACCCCTACAACCGTCATCCTGCTCGGTAAACAGAGGACCCTGCAGTCACCAGGATTTGCCTTTCTCAGTAAGTAATGTATATATTTTTATCGCATGACTTTTATAACTTCATACAGTTGCTAGAAAGGTTATAGGAATGAATGTGGTAATATATGCAAAGTCCTTTGCACAATATCTGGCAGAAAATAAAATGCTAAATAAATTTTAGTTTTGATTGTTATTTTATTATTACTACTACCCGTAAGAGATTGCTACCTTTGGGAGCTACCAAATAAAGAGGTCTTATTAGGTCCCTCATGGGTTGTTTTACTTGTGACAAGAAAAGAGATGTATAAAAAAAGAGCTATACGTGGCTGATGCTCAGAAACATGTTGGAAATCCAGGAGCCCTACATGCAAAGCCAGTTCTTGAAAGCCCTGAGAAAAATGCCCTGTGCTCTACCACCCCAGGGTGAGGACTCTGCCTGCTTAATAAGGGAGTACCCTGCTGACCACTGAGTTTGTCCAACACTGCTGGGTTCCTAGAGAAGTTGGGAAGTCGCCTTTCCTGGCAAAGGTTGAGGAACAGGAATGGCCCATCTGTTAGAGAGTTTACAGGTCCAGCCCACTTGGAGGCCAGGACCAGGCGCGTGACCTTGCTTTACGCTTTTGATACCAGCAGTCTGTTTGGAGATTCCACTTTGCTTACTGTGCAGTCGGGCTGTACATAGAGAGTATTTTTAGCCTTGCTTGATTCCTTTGAAGTTAAAACCAAAGTCACCATCTTCACCTTCAACAGCAGCTTCCTTCTCCTCTCCTTTTTCTCCCTCACTCAGTATTAGTAGCACCATTCACATGGCATCCCTCGAAGCCTCTTTATGTTTCTATGGGAGGGGACTCAGAAACTACTCTGCCTCAGCAGCCATCTTTTCCGTGACTTGAAATGCGGCTTCAGGATACCCCTGCAGTGCAGAGGAAGGTGGTGGTGTTTGAAGGTTACTCAGAGGAGGTGACTTCTGTGTAAGCTGAGTCCAGAAGGAGTCAGCTGGGTAGAAAGCAGGGTATTTAGACAAAGGGAGCAGTATTTGTGAGTGGCCAGGGTGGTGCAAGCATGTTGCGTGTGGTGATATGAGAGGTGATGGGACTTGCCAGTGGCCAGGTGGATGTCTGTGAGGATGCGTTTGGCATCTCCTCACCTTTGCACTGGATAAAAGCCTCAGTTTTCCTCCCTGGCAGCCTTGTTTTCCAGGATGGATTGTGCCGCATATATTGCTAGTTCTCACCTTTCTGGTCTCTGTGTGTGTTCTCATTATTCATTGCTATTTACAATCTTCTCTATTTAGAGCCATCTGTGAAGTTAATTTCTGTGCTGTTTACCCTTTTCTCCCAAATCATTAATGAAGATAAAACTTTCAATGAAACTGGGTTGTGCAGCTATTTCTGGTAAACTCCACTGAGACCCACTCTTGTTCTTGATAACCATCTTTAAATCAAACATGTTATCACCCCTGTGGTCAGTTTTTCTTGAGGATGTTGGGTTTAACTTGTTGTTAATATGAATTCAACTTTTTCATAAAGACGCCATTGGGTAACCCAGCACTAGTCCACAACAAAACAACAAAGTTTACTCTCACCAGTAATATAAGATATGCAAATTAAGGCATTATTGAAGAATTTGTGTTTTTTCACTCATAAAATTAGTAAAAGTGAGTTAGCACCACTGCTGTGAAGTTGTGTTGAAATTAGTATTTGTAAATGCTTTAAAATTTTAGAGCTCAATATAGCAATTAAGCACGAAGACACATAAAGGGGCTTATTCTCTTCTACCAGTCTTGGGAATTTGTCCAAAGAAAGTAAACCTAGGGAGTGGATGTGGCTCAAGCAGTTGAGCACCTACTTCCCACATGGGAGGTCCCAGGTTTGGTTCCCGGCGCCTCCTTAAAACAAAAACAAACAACAAGCAAACAAATGAAAGAACCAACTCATAGGAGCCCATGTGGCTCAGTGGTTGAGTGCTGGTTTCCTGCATTCAAGGTCCCAGGTCCAATCCCTGGCCCTGGTACCTTCTAAAAAAAAAAAAAAGTAAATCTAGAGGAAAGAAAAAGCCTATTTGCATGAAAATGGGCTAAAGTATTATTTTCATATTATAAAGTGGAAAAAAACCAAAGTCCTTGAGCAGTAGGAGAGTTATTAAATAAAAAGGTACATCACCTTAATGAATGGCAAGTATTAGATACATAGGAGAATCTCAACAAATGGTAGCAGCTGTGATTTTTGGTGTTCGACTCTTACTGTTGTTATCCTCTGACCCAACAAGCAGGCTGCTTTTTCCCATGTCATTTTGACTCCAATTTCAGATTACAGAGGCAGATTAATGTGAATATCTTTTGTCTCCTAAAATAATCAAGAAATGAGATTAGGACCAATCATTGTAACTTAGAGAGTCCTGGAATATGGTTTACTATGAATAAGAACTTCATGATAGTCAGAACTCTTCAAAGATGAAATAATATATGAATGTTCAAAGCAGCATTATTCATAATAGCCAAAGAAGTTGGAACAACCCAAATGCTCGTCAATTTATGATTGGATAAATAAAATGTGATATATTCATACAATGGAATATTATTTAGCCATAAAAAGGAATAAAGTACTGATACATGCTACTACATAGATGAACCTTGAAAATATTATGCTTAGTGAAAGAAATCAGTCATAAAAGATGATATTTTGTGCCTCTGTTTTTATGAAATGTCCAGAATAGACAAATCTATATATAGAGAAAGTAGATTAGTGATTGCCTAGGACTAAGGGCGATTGGGGAGGGTGACTGCTAAAGGACATGGGGTTTCTTTTGGGGGATAAAAATGTTATAAAATGTACTGTGGTCATGGCTCTCACAATTCTGTAAATATACTAAAAACCAGTGAATGATAAATGGTGCATTGTATGGTATGTGAATTATATATCAATAAAACTGTAACAAAAATGATAAAAGTTCACTATGCAAAACTGAATTATTTAACCAATTTCTGTAATAAGCAATGATTCAATCTGCAGCAGGACTGAAAAGAAATAGAACACTTAAGCATCAATGTGATATCCATGGATTAGTACAATTCTCATTTCAACTTCCCCTCATTTTCACAATTCTCAGGCAGTGAAAACAGTTTTAGGTAATTTACAAGGCTCTGTAAACCACCTGCACCTTAAAACTAAGGCTTTCAAACCATTCGGTCTGCTTATAAGTTGGGAAACCATATCAGTTCAAATTAGGCTTGGATGAAATCAAGATAATAGTGAATTAAACAAGATGGATAGACGTTCATTTCTCCCTCATGTAAATACAGGCAATTCAAAGCAGACAAAGCAGTTCCGTGGTCACTGGAGACCCAGCTCCTTTCGAACTGGCTAAACCACCACTTCAAAAACAGCACCCACCTGCTAGTCTACAATGGCCACCTCGATCTTGCCCACATATCAGCATTCTAGCCAGGAGCTGGCAAGACAGAGAGAGGAGAAGACCACAGTACTTCAATTTATGGATTTATTCCATAAATTAGTAACAATTTTCTGCTTATATTTATTTGCTAGAATTTAGCAACATGGCATAACTTGCTGCCAGGGAAGCTGGGAAATGTCACTTTTATTCTGGGTAGCCACATGCCTAGCTAAAATTTGAAAGTCTTAGTATTATAGAAGAAGGGGAAATGGCTATAGTGGGACTAGCTTACCCTGATCCCTGGATTTTTCATATGCTTCCTTCAGTGGAAAAAAATGCAGTTACAATTCTTGAGTTTGAATCCTAACTCTGACCTAGGGAAATCACTTAACCTCCCTGAAACTGTTTTTTCTGCAAAATGAGAAAAATATTCCTATTGTTAGGGTGCAGGAAGGGTTGAACATGTTAATATATGCTGAAAGGGGTTTACACAGTACAAGGTAGTGCACACACGATTTAGCCTGAAGAGTACACATATGTAGGATGTAATAACTGTTAAAAACTGTCAGAAGGAATGCCCCAAGGAACACAGTGGGGTTTTTTTGTTTTTGTTTTTGTTTTAATATTTATCACTCCACACAGCAAGTCTGGGATCAAGGATTAGAGTTGGAGGGCAGCCAATCTCAGCTGAAACTAGCGATGGCTCCTTTAAGAACTAGGGCTGTTCAACAAGAGAACGGCTGCTTTGTGAAGGGATGGGTTCTTCGTCTCCATCTTACTTTAGTGGATATTGGGGGCCATTTGCCAGGGATGAGTGTGGCAGTGCGGCACATCCAGCTTGTGTATCAAGGAAGCCAGTGTCCCCATCTCAGAACCACTCCCTCATTTCTTTCTCCCTCTGCTTTGGCTACTTCTTCTTTCCTCCTCTTCTTTCCTTCTCTGCACCCAGGATCCTTGGAAGACAAGTTGGATGGTTTGCTGGTCCATAGGACACCTATGTTGGGGAGTAAAGCATGGGGGCAATAACTGAAAGGTGTGGAAGGTTGAATTTCTGCGTTTCTTTTCACAGCAAGGACAGAGCAAAGAACATGGGCCTTGGCATAAGACAACCCCTTCACTGGCGTCTCCTCAAAGGCAGAGCTCACATCTTGTTTAAATCTACCTCTGCCTCGGTCTTCACATCACCTTCTCCTCTTCTCTGTGCCTTCCCTTCTGTCTCCCATTACTGGCCAATAGAATTAAGCCCACCTGCGTAATCCAGAACGCCATTATCCCAAGATGCTTAACTTAGTCACATTAGCAAAGTCCTTTTCTCCAGATAAGGTCACATTCACAGGTTCCAGGGATTGGACCTGGACATAACTTTTTGGGGCCACTATTCAACCCACTACAGAATCCTTCAGTATAGACTTCCCAGCAGAAAGTCTAGGATCCTGTGGAATCCAAGGAGCTTTAAGTGCAACTTATATCAGTAAACACACAATTGTACAGTATTGCTATTCTTCTCTCATTTAACAAACTTTTGCTCCTCTGTGCCAGGCGCTGTGCTAGTTCATTACTGGGGATACAGAGATGAGGGAGACCTGTTATCTTTAGAAACTCAGTCCAGTGGAGTTAAAACCCTCGTTTTGAGTCTATGTTCTAGGAAATCTGTAGGAGAATAACGCACCTGCCCCTGTGGAATTCTTCAAATTTTGCACACTCATGTATTCTCCGTGCCAGGCTAAGCCCTGTGGGAGCTTCAAAGGTGGTTAAGACATAAAATCTACCTTCATGAAGCTTACAATAGAGAAAGGGATTTGAAATATATAAAAATAATGATCGCTTATAGTAGAAAGACAAATAAAGTGAGACTGGACTTTAGAACCTTATGTAATGAAAAGAGCAGGTAAACATTGAAAATGAAGGCTCCCTAAAGCTTGTACCTACTTAAATACATCACGCAGTTTTTAAAAACATTCGTTGAAGGTCCAATGCCCTCAGCTCAGAGACCATCAAGGGACGCTTCATGCTTTAGAGTGCAGTTTTTCAGAATGTTGTGAGGAAGCATGAATGATTTTAAGGTGCAGGTTAAAATTAAAATGTAGTTAGGGATTGAGGGAGGGGAAGGGAGTGGAAAGATACCAGTTGTATTATTAATAAAATTGATCCAAGCTAGGCCAGTGGAAAAAGAAGAAGGAATTACATCAATAAGACAAATGATACCTTCTGTAACCTTGAACTCAGTATTGATAGAAGGGTGGATGGGAGATTTGGGGAAATCAATGAAGCTATCTTTAAAATCTCAAGGAAATTGACTGAAGGAGAGTAAAGAAAACAGGTGAAAAACAATTTCAGCCTTTCATCATTGCAAATGTGGCCATACTGTTGATCATTTTCTCTTAAAATCTGACTCAATACAAGCTTCAGGAGGAAAAAAAAAAAGGTGTCACATAATCTGAAAATAGGTTAGGCTGCTCTGTTGTATTTATAGGAAGAGAATGATCTAGTTCATGCATTCTAAGTAGTTCTACTTTTATATATGAAATCAAATCACCCCATTCAGAATGAGATTACAGTAGTCCTATAACCTTCTTAAATACTCATCCATAGTTCCTCTTGTGTAAAAAAGGAAAATGAAAATATTCAATCTAAATGATCTCATATTAAAATGAAATGCACAGTGGAGGGTGGCTCCCCTTTTCTCCTCCATGAATACTTTGTTCACTTTTGAACTTCCCAGCCAAGATTCTACACAGTCTTAACCTTTAGCCCCATATCAACCTCAAGAGTCTTTCCTGAACATAAAATATTCAAGAAATCTATTCTTTTGGATGAGTTAGGAAACTGTTGGACTTTTATGTGTTTGTTACAGTAAATCCTTAGTTACCTGCAATTCTCAGAGAATAGGTTGACCTGAATATTAGATATTTCAATATATGAGTATATTATGGCCATTACTTGAGCAACATCCATTTCTCCTTATTCCAATAACAGCATACTGACTGATTTTCAGATAACTACCTATCCTCCACTATCAGTTCATTCTTTAATTGAACAAATATTTACTGAGCCCCTACCACATGCTTGGTACTGTTAGAGGGATACAGTATGAGCTAGGCAGACAAGATAGTTGCCCCATGGAGTTTATATACTAGTAGAGAAGACAGGAAATACATAAATACATACATACATACATAAATAATTTATGGAGGAATAAGTGTTATCAATAAAAAGAAAGTTGGTATAGTATCTGACCAGGAAAGACTGGAGAAAAGGAATATGTGGCAGAGACATTTTCTTAGAGGAAGTTCACTGGAGCAGAAAATGGAATGAAGTGAGAGAGCAAGCCATGTGATAGTTCTGAGAGATGAGTGCTCTGGGCATAGGGAAAGCAGATGCAAAGTCCCTTTGGTGGCAACTAGCTTGGCATTTTCAGTAAATAGCAGGAAGGTCAGCATGGCTGAAGTAGAGTGAGCAGGGATGAGTGGAATGAGATGAGAGCCGAAAGGTGAAGCTGGGGAAGGGATCATCCAGGACCTTGTGGGCCCTAGAAAGGAATTTGATCTCATTCTTAATGAATGGACCATTGGAGGGTTTTGAGGAGGATACTGATTTATATCTTTTAAAGATTACTCTAGCTACTATGTAGAGAATAAACTATAGGAGGCAAGAAAGGAAACCAAGAGTTCACTTAGGATGACGCTACCAAATGAGAAGTGGATAGATTTTGAAGGAGGAGCTAAAGGACTTGCTGATGGGTTGGACATGGAGTGTAGAGATAGAGGGGAGTCAAGGATGAGCCCCATGTTCCAGTCTTGAGAAACTTGGCGGATGGTGGTGCCATTTAATGAGTTGAGGAAGACTAGGGGAAGAGTGGGCTTGGGGTAGAACAATTCTCTTTTGAAATTTTAAGTTTGAGATGAATACTAAACATGTAAGTAGAGATACATGAAGGAGGCAGCTTAACACACTGGTTTGGAGTTCAGGAGAGAGGTCAGAGATGCAGCTATATATTGAGAGTCTTCAGGGTATAGATGATTATAGTAAGCTATGGGAACAAATGAAACCATCTAGGGAGGAATAGTAGCCAGGAAAGAGAGGGCCAAGGACAGAACCCAGACATCTTCCCTCATGTTCAAGGAAAGCTGGCCTTCACTTCCAGTCCCAGGGGTAATCACGTAACCCAAACCGCCTGTCAGAACTAATCTTATGACTTTTGCTGGTGGCTGGATTTGATCCTCAAAAGATTAAGCCTGGAGTTTCTGGGGGCCACCAATTGAAGACTGCCTGTCTGGAATGAAGCCAACATGGAGAAAAGTCAAACTAATAGATGGAGAGGAAAATCCCTGATTATATCACCCAAGGACCCAGATCCTGCCATACTTAAAGCCCAATTTACCCCTGTTTCTTTTTGTAACGTAATTCAATAAGATCCCCTTTTCACTTAAGCCAGTTTGAGTTAGACTTTACATCTCCTATAGCTCTCCTCCACCATCCCCACATACCCCATACAGGGTAATCAACAAACCCAGGCTCACACAATTATTACTGACCCAGCCTGGCCCAACGCCAAGCCTCCTGGTTGGTAGTCCAGGGTTCTTTTTTACTACATAGTTTTGCTTGATGTTCTTTCTTAGGGATATATCACTCATGACCATGTGTTCTGCCCACATTTTCTCTATTAGATTCAATGAGATGATTTTTTGATGACTCTGGAATAGCTACTGTGTGTGCATGTGTGTGTATATGCGTATATGCATGTGCAAGTGTGGCGTGACTAGGTACTCATCCCAGGCTCACATAAGCTGAGTTCCGCCAACCCATACCCACTCTAAGAGAGGGAGTGGGACATGGACAAGGCTCCAGGTGGCTACCATCTGCTCTCAGGCACCAATAAGATAGCCCCAGCCATGAACAATTATGCTAATTACTGGGACTTCTACTCTGGTCAGCAGCATATTTAGGGCATGAGGGCAACCGCCTGAGACCCAAACTCTTAGTCTCTTGGATTGCATGTGTCACTAGCTGTATAGATTTCCATGAGGACAACCAATGAGTTGCTATCTCAACGGTTGACCAGTCCCTGGACCTCACATTTTGCAATCTGGCAGGAAAGTCCTCCAAGGACCAGATCTACCCACTCATACACTGACCAAACCTTTATTGAGCCCCTTCTATGTTCCAAACACAATGCTTAGCACTAAAGAAATTAACAAGACCAGTGAGTGTGCCTTGCAAAGACAAGCTAAAAGGAGACAAACAGAAAAACATAATAGCCATGTGATAAACTCCATAACCTAGTTAGGTGTGAGGTGTAAGTTAAGCACAAAGAAAGGCATATAGTTCTGACTGGTAAATCAGGGGAAGCTTCATGGACATGGTGATACTTTAAATTGAGCTTCCAAACTCAGATGTCTTCAGAGACCAAGCATGTCAAACAAATATTTGATGAAGTCACATAAAGGAAAATAGGGAGTGTTGAAGTGTCATGCAACTGGAGAATACATGTCCTCTCCATGTCGCCTTCACACTTAGCTTCTTAAAGAACTCTGGGTTGGCTAAATAAACCCATCTGCAGAATGCTGCTGTGGATTGCCAGTTGTCAATCTCTGCCTTTGAACCAATAAGTAAGAATTCTCCAGGCCAATGGGCGAAGAGGTGCTTTAAGCAGTTGTTTTAAAAAGCCTGAGGACAGAATCATTCTCAATGGGGAATACGGGAAGCTGGTGTTGCTCAATCGATAGAGGCCCCGTTTACCATATGAGAGGCCCCGGGTTCGCTTCCCGGGGCCTCCTTGTGAGGGCAGGCCGGCCCGCGCGGCGTGGTGGGCTGATGCAGCAAGACCTCACAGCAAGGGGGAGATAAGCAGACACAGAAAAAACACACAGCAAATGGACACAGCAAACACAAGCAGCAAGGGGGGGATAAATAAGTAAATAAATAAATCTTAAAAAAAAAAAAAAAAAAAATGGGGAATGTACGAAACCTCCCAGGCCAAGGCAAAGGGCTGGCACATAATCAGGATCCTTCTGGCTGCTGGTCTCCTTGATTGGGTCTTGACCCCGGCTCTTCAGAATGTTTCCAGGCTTCCTGGACCATCTTTCTGCCTTGGTTTTACATAGTTATTTGATACTGCAAGCTTTAGCTAAATATTTTGGATCCTGATGCAGTTGTGGCTTCACTCTCATTCTTTGTTATATACTCTGCCTCCTCTGAACTTCGAATCTGGCTGACTGCATTGATTATATTTCATAATAGCATAAAAATCAGGAGTGTGGGGCTTTTATTCAAACACTTGGCTTGAAATCTTCATTCCTCACTTATTAGCTGTGTGGCTTTTGGGAAATTCCTAGATTTATATACTTAATCTCTCTGAGCCTCAGTTTCTTTTTCTCCTAAATGGAAATAATAAACTACACTTCTATTAAATGAGTATAATAAAAGAAACTTTAGTTTATTTATATAAAGCAATTGGCACAATGCCTGCCACATAAAAAGGTACCGTTCTAAGGAAATAAATTAATGCTGAAATAGAATATGAATTCCCCTTGAGATTTTAGATTTCTAACTTTGATTTTATCAACAGATTCTGGATTTACTCTAGGGCCAGCCCGTTCTCCTGCTAACTCTTTGCCCTCTGCTGATTCCCTATCTTAGGTTCCCAGACAGCCTCAGCCTTCCAGGTTTGGCATCCTTCTTGCAGGCGCCCTGCTCTACTTTCACTGGTCCTGGTGCTGACATGAGCAGAGCTGGCTGCAGGTAAGATATTAAATCCGTCAATCAGGAGCTATTCAGTGTGTGCTCAGCACTAGCTGGAAGAAGCCCTGGATCATTCTGATCAGACAAAGGACTCTAACTCTTCCCCTGATGACCCTCTTGGTTTCTCTGCCTTACTGCCACGTTTCTCTCTTATTTTCATTGACAAATATTGCTCCCTGTCGGCAACAAGATAAACTGAGATCCATGTTTCAGTGGGAATCAGTGAACTTCTAAAGTCACTCAGCCTGCAACCTCCTAGTTTACAGCACCTCCCATGGTGTTTTCTAATTGCTCGGAAATGCATGGTGTCTCCTGTCTTGTTGCTTAATTAAAATTCAGTTCTGACAACTAAGAAATGTTTTTGTTTTCCTTTCTCCTGCTATCATTTTAGGACCCCTGATGGTAATGCCTTCTTGCTTAATCTGGAAATTGTCTGAAATATTTACATGGTGAAGGCATGAAAGTTGTCACTGTAGCAACTCTGGAAAAGAAAGGCACTATGTCTATAACTTTTGTTTGTTACCCCATTTGATCTCCATTTGGCAAGTCGTATTATCCTGACTCATCCTGAGAAGAAACTGAGGCTTGAAGAGATTAGATAACTTGTCCAAGTTGTACAGCTTATCAGGGCAGGAGCAAGAAATTCCAAACAGAGTGAGTTGCCTTTATCAAGCCATGGGAAGAATATTAAAGGGATGAGAGAAAGGCTGATGAAAATGCCTGCATGAAGGATGAGCTCTGTCTTAGTTTCCTAGGGCTGCCAAAACACATTGCCACAAACCACGTCGTGGCTTAAACAATAGCAATCTATTCTTTCACAGTTCAGGAGGCTGGAAATCCAAAATAAAGGTGTTGGCAGGGTCATGCTCTCTTTGCAGACTCCAGGGGAGGATCCTTCCTTGCCTCTTAGCTTCTGGTGGTTGCCAGCAATCCTTGGCACTCCTTGGGTTGCAGACATATCAATCCAATCTCTGCCCCCACCATCACATGGCATTCTCCCTGTGTGTCTCTTTCTGTGTCCATTTCCCTCTTCTTATCAGGACACCAATCATATCCATTGGTGACCTCCTCTTAATCCATTATGACCTCATCTTAACTTGATTACATGTGCTAAGACCCTGTTTCCAAGTAAGGTCCCGTTCAAGCCATCAGAGGTTAGTCTTTTTGGGGGACACAATTCAACCCACAACAAGCTTTCAGATACATGATACTTCTGGAGTCAATTTGACCAATGCTGACCTGATGGGAGAAATCTAAAGTCTGCCATCCTCAACCTCTGAAGTTTTTGAGAACTGGGCAAAAAATTAGTGTTCTTACTAGCTTCTCTATCCTCAACACCTAGCATAGATCAAAGCAGTGTGGTCAAAAAGTTCTGCAACCCTTACATTAGTAGGTACCTAATCAATACGTGTTCAATTGAAAAATAATTCGCATGAACAGTAACTTAAACATCAGAGTCTCTAAACGCTCTTGAGAAAACTGGTTGTCTTTGAAGCTCTGGCGCTGGTTCTATTCTGTCTTCAACAGAACTCCATGGGAGATGAATTCTGAGCATCCATCTCTGAGTTAGCATTCAGGAATTATAAAAATTATTTCCTTGAACTAGCCTCCTCTCTCTCCAATAATTCCAATGCTAAGTGAGGGTTGACCCTTGCTTTCCTTCCCCAACCCCTACCAGCATTATTATCTCTCCAATTAAAGAGCAACCGAGGGACAACTGAACCAGAGGTTCTGCTGAATTACAACTAATCACACTGCTGAGGAATCCCACTCAGCTTTGATCTCTTATCGCTCTGCACACACCACTCTTTCTCTGTAAGGCCGGCTGCTCTCAGCATTGCTGTGTCTAATCAGACGTGTCACACCTCCACTGAGGTAAATTGGGTTTATTGGAGAAGGGAAATTAAATTAAGTTTGTTTAGGAATTAATTGTGACTGTCTAGGCTTAATCTATCATATTATCCCATTGTGGTGTATCGGGATCAAAATCTTCTGAACCATTTAAAAAATGCTACAAAATAGGCATAATGTTTTAGGCAGCAAAAACAGCCAAAGGAAAATGAAAATTCAGGAATTAAAAGGCATAGACATTAGCTGATTCACTGTTAAAGTGAAATAATGTTATAGAGACCAAATACCCCTGACTTAGTTTGCACACAGATGATGCAAATGGCTGGTACATTATACGTGTTCGATAAATACTTATTAAATTAGTGGAAACATGAATGAATGAATGAAAGAAATAATGAGTGAATCATTATCATCTTTATTAACATGATCTGAAGGTCTTTGTTAAGCTACCAGTGGGCAAGATTATGTGATAGGAACTCTCCATGCAAATGTAAAACAATTATTTACTAGGGGTCTACTGTGCACCAAGAATTGTGCTAAGTACTAGAGACACAGAGTGAACACAATTACTGCCATCATCCGGTGCACAGTCTGGGAGGAAACACAATGACACAGGCAATAATGGGAAGTTAACCTCTGTGCTGTAGGTCATATCTCAGGGAGCTTGATCACAGAGCCTATGGGGACTGGAACACCATGAACTAAGGTTAATGGGAGGAATATAAAGTTGCTTAGGTCAGTTATTGATAGGTCGATTGACATAGTCTTAGTTTATAATAGTTTTCCTAGTGTAATTACAATATTCCCACTTCAACTTCTCAAAGTGCCCTGATTTGGTTGATGAATTATAGGGTTCCCTTATTTGCTATGTCTGAGAGAGTGGCAGTTGGCAGAAAGCGTCTAGAGGTTTCATAAGCTAGAGGTTATGAGTGGCTGGTTGGCCAGTGTGGCCTGATTGAGAAGTCTTGTGTTAACTCAACTCTAGGTTTGAGAATACAAAAGTGAATGCCCACTTGTTCACCTTGAGTATGTTGATCCTTTAAGAAACCTATATTTGGCGATACTCTTCACACTGTATGGTGTGGGTCTTTGTTCTTCTTTTCCTAATAGGGTAGGAGGAAGAGACCCCACACAGATTGAAGGTGTTAGGTCAGCAGTCAGTGGAGATCAGCTCTCTGACTTGGGTAAGCATTCCTTGGCCATCTGTAGGTAAGGATGCCTACAAATTGAAGATAATTAGACCCTTTCTTGTAATGCATCACCTATCTGGAAATTAATAAGTGATGGAGACCCAGGAAGAAGGGAGAGAGCCTAATTAGAGTAAATGGGAATTCCTTCTGGAGCAGGAAAATGTCAAGGATCAGGGAGAGATACTTTCTTCTAAGCAGCATTTGAAACTGGACAAATACATTATCTTCTTAACGCAGTCGTATAATTTCTTTTACAAAATGCAATATCAATATTTCCTTTGCAAGAAGGGAAAAAAGAATTCCTCCCTCTCTCCTCCTCCTCCTCCTCCATCTTCTCTCTCTCTCTCTCTCCCTCCCTCTCTCTCTCTCTCTCTCACACACACACAATATTATGCAGAGAATCATGAAGTCTGATAATTTTTGTTGTCCTGAGATCCTACAAAAACGCCTTATCTGAGAAAGCTCCAAGAGTCAAGAGTTAAGCTATAATACACAATGAATAAAATGAATGAAGAAATCTTGAAAAAATAATGAGGTCCTGTAACTTAAAATACATTTGCAGATAGCATCAGATGCTAAGGAACTATCATCTCTTGATGAATCAATCTAAGTTTTTCCTCCAAAATTTTCTCCCTTCCCTCCCACTAAAATCATTATCATCAATGAGTGTTAGAATTACTAGTCTTCTCAAAACACCAGATGGGTTGAGGGATGGCATAGCAGGAAGTAGCCCTAAGACAGCAGGGTGTGGGTTGGTGAACAATGACTGTTTTCCTATGATATTGGGAACCAGGTAGTTTGCTTGTCCATCCATCCATCCATCCATCCATACATACATACATACATACATATATAATACATACATACACACGCACATAATACATACATACATACATATGTCATCCATTCATCATCCATCCATTATCTATCAATCATCCATTCATCATCCATCCATCCATCAATCCATCCATCCAAAGTAATACTACATAATATTACAGGTTTAGTTTCAAATTTTGGCCCAACTATTTTGGAGTTATATAAACTTGGACAAGTCAACTAACATCTAGAAGACTCAATTTATCTGCAAAATGTACATAAGAATAGTACCTATCTCACAGAGTTGCTGTCAGAATTAAATGAGATACACTCAATAAATGGAATATATTATAATCATAAATAATCCACTTATTTATTTTTCAGAAGTATTAAGTAATTACTATCTGGTACTATCTTTTTTTTTTTTTT
>JAQZBX010073905.1:0-14839 GCA_029593785.1 Cabassous unicinctus
TATATATTTATATATCAGCAGTGTTAGTTAGCCTCACTGTATTACCATCAACTCTATTCATTTCCATGCATTTACAATAAACCTTATTAAAAATTCTATATACATTAAGCATCAGCTCCTATTCTTAACCCACATTCAATTTCTAGTAACCTATACTCTTGCACCATTTCTATGAAGCATGTTATATTTACCAGCGTGTTTCAGTTTAGTAACATGGAGTCATTTGTCCCATTTTTGGTAAACTCTGTGTCTATACATGAGCCAAAATGAAGAGGAAATTGGCCATATTCTATTATTTTTGTGGCTTTGTTGTCACGGATCCTATAGGGACATGATTCAGAAAGTTCTTCTCTCACTCAACAACACAGACTACAGCCAGGTGGAGGATTCCAGTGGCCAGTTTGTCATAGCCTGCAGTGGGCCAATTTAAATGAGCCTGTGTCTCCTCAGGTGGAAGTCATTTAGCCTTTTCAGAGACTAGATTTCATACAAGGGGAAATGGGCATATTGATCACTTTGATTAGAGATGATTGAAAGGACTGGTTTCCACTTTGATTTTGTGACAGTTTACCTTTCCCTGTCTTAGGCTCTGGAACTGGCTTTGACTGATGGTCTGTGACTCCTTCAGGGATATGGATTGTTACAGGAATGCTCTCAGTTTCTCCTTCTCTTCCTCCTCACTCTCTCTCATTACCATGTAAAACAGAAGTGATGAGTGAGTTTTGGTTCTCACTTGCCTGAGTTTAGTTCCTCAGGAGACTCCTTAATAAAGGAGAATGTTTTTAATCATAAAATTCAGTCAGAGGTGTTTTTTTTTTTTCAAAGTAGGGAGAAAGGGCAAAAGAAGGCAAATGATGTATAGAGATGACTTTCAAATCTGCCTAATTAAATCCAAAAATATAAATAACAAAGGGCAAGGAAAATATGACAGTGGCAGCAAGTAAGTAGCATTCAGGAAGCTTTTTAGTAGAGACCAATTTCTGGCAGAGAGTAGAACAGAAGATCTGGAAGAATAAAAGAAGGGGAAAACCCAGAAACAATAGGATTGTATAATCAGGAGAGGCAGAAGCAGCCTTGAATGTGAGAAGTCATTTGGTGGCTAACATTTCTTCAGGTCTAGATAAAGTCACCACTGTAGAAGGTAAAAGTCCATTAAAAAAAAAGATAGTAGGAACTGAAAAGAGCTTTATGTGACAGTTGGTCTTGCAATTATATTTGAAGAACAAAGGGGTGGGGTATCTTTTCAGAAAGGGAGTTTCCTGGTGTGGTGGGGAACGCTTTGAATGTATTGACGGAAATAAGTGTGCAGGACTTTTGACTGTCTTATTCATCTTGTCTGTGCCCTCTTGCCTTGTGTACTCTTCTTTCTATCATATCAAGGTTCTCCCTTCCTTCAAATCCCTGTGTAGGTCTCACTTTTTCCAGGAAGCTTTATTATCCTTATTTAGCACTTGTCCCTCCAGCAGCCCCACATTTAACTCTGTGGAGTTGCTGCAGATTAAGTTTTCATCTTTTATTTGTGTTTATATGTTAGCTTTGTTTTCTGCTATCCTGAGATCACCTTTAGGACAGAGACCAAGATAGAACAATCAGGCTTCTCTTCATACAGAGTATAGGACTGGTGTCCTGGAGCTGGGTTCACGCTCTTCTTGGAGGCCCACCCTCCTGCCCATGCTGCCCAGTAACTGGCTCTTGGGGACACTCTGTCCAGGGTGCTGATTGTCTGCCAGGCAGTTAAGGTGACTTCTAAACTTACAGATCTCTTAGGCTGAAAATTTGTTTTTGCCTAAAGCCCTATGGTGATTTCCAAACAAAATTACAGGCACTTCTAATTAGAATTGAGAAAGGCTATCAGTGGGCAGTCATGCCAGACTATTAAGGAACACTTATCCATTCTTTTTCTCTCTTACCGCTCCTGGTCTCCTTTCAGTGATACAAGCCTGGTGAGGCAGAGAAAATGTAGGACCAGCCCAACAGCGGCAGATTGTGGTGGGTGTGAATCCTGCCAGTTGGCATCAGTTTTGAGAATTTTCTGTGGCCAGATGTATGACCACTCAAAGGCAAGAAAGTAAACCACAAGCCTGGGGGTGGGGCTCTGGCCCTTGCTTGGGGCACTGCCTAATTTCAGCAGCTATGATGTCAGGATGAAGGGTTCACTCCTAGTCAATGTGCGGGAAGAAGACTGACCTCACTGTTCCAGCCCTTGCCAAGGTGGGGAGTGAATATTTTTGAGCACCAGATTGGCCAAACACCCTCTGAGGTCTGCATTCTTTCTGTAGATAATTCACACTCTAAATTCTGGACACTTTTTACACAGTCTTCCACTTTCAACTTCTTGGACTTCCTATCCTCTTCAGTAAAATGGGGATAGACAGCTATCCATGTTTTTGAGCTGTTAAGGAATATGGGAGGCTGTCAGTAATTATTTAATAGGATAGTGGAATTTTAGAGTGATGGGGAGTTTTTAGAATGTCAATAGCATGACAACTAATCTGCATAGAATTCTTATGAAGCATTTAACACTTTTGCTGAGAGCCTAGGGAACAAGCACAGGAGGGTGTGGGAATTGGGGCCTGTCAATTAGTTAAGTTTCAAGCAACAGAAACTGACACTGGGTAAATTGGGAAAATAAGGTAATTTATTGGAAGGGGGTAGAGTAGCTCATAGAATTGAAATGATAGCTGAAGAATCAGGCTGAGGAAAAAGTAGAATGCAGGGCGGGACAGTGATCCAGGTACAAGATTGTCAGAGAAGCACTGCTGGGATGAATCTGCTCCAATTGGTCTTTCCCTCTTCTGCTTACACAGCTCGAGATTTACAGTCCCTGGAGAGCTTAGCTTATACACAGTCTTGGCTAGTTTTCCGCTTTCATTCAAAAAGTGTGTAATGGGTATCTCTGATGTGTTAGGCTGTTCTGTGTATCAGAGATGCATCAGTGAATAAGTCAGTGCCTGCATGGATTACTCAATAGGGTGGTCATTGAAGGCTCATGGAGTAGGAAACATTTGAGCAAAGACTCAAATTATGCAAGGGAGGAGGCCCTGCAGATATCTGGGGGAAGAGGGCCCAGGCAGAGAAAACAGCAAGTGCAGAACCCTGAGGTGTTCAAGGGAAAGCAACAAGACCATATGGTTGGAAGGTGGGGATGAGTGAAGGGAAAGTAGTAGGAAATGAAATCCAAGAGGTGGGGATGAGAGGTTCACTCTTGTAGGTCAACGTACAGACTTTGCTCTTACTGTAAGGGGGATGGAGCCATTGGTGGATTTTGAGCAGAGCAATGATATGCTCTGACTTAGATTTTGAGCAGGTCAACCTGGTAGCTGTGTTGATAATAGACAGAAAAATAGGGCAAGAGTAGAAGGAGATAGATCAGTTAGGAGAACAGGAGATAACGGTGACTTGGTTCAAGATGGTTACAGTGGAAGTGTGGGGGATCTCCTGATGGATTGGATGAGAGTTGAGGATGACTGCAGGGTTTTCACCTAATTAACTGCAAGGATGAAATTGTTACTAAGTTGATGAAGACTTTTGGAGGATCAAGTTTGAGGAATGTATGTATGGAGGGAGGGAGGGGTAGGAATCAAGAGTTCAGATTCAGAGATCAAAGGGAAGATCTGGGATGGTGATATAAATTTGGGTTCAGCATATAGATAGCATTTAAAACCATTAGACTGGATGAGATGACCTGAGTAGTAAATACAGGTAGAGAAGGGAAGAGGTCAATGGTTGATTGACTCAGTGATGGAGTGAAGGACCAATGTCCATAGTAATTTTTAAATGCTAACAGGTATGGTAACAGGCAAGCATATAGTCTTTTGATCCAGAAGAAAAAGGGAAAGAGAACACATGTCCAGTCTACAAAAGCCCATCTTTTTATCATGCATCAGATGATTTTCTTTCTTTCTGTTTTTAAATTCGGTCTCTCCCCCTTGGCTGTCTCCCCTCACAGTTGCTCTCTCTGTCACTGAACCACTTAGCTCTGAGGCACTTTCCACCAGCATCTTGAGTAAAGATGCTTCTTGCTGTGTTTACTGGCTGCCCAGTGACTGCCCTATTTCCCATTTGAAATACTCTGGTGGAAGCCTGTGTGTTACTGCGTGGAGAGCCTGAAAATAAAAGACCTATCACTGCTCAGCTTAAGCCACTTCTATAGTGTCTTTCCTGCTTTGCTTTGGTCCTTTACCAGAGGAGAGCTGAATTGTGTAATTCAGCATTAATGGTGATATTGCTGACAGTGAGAGGAGGGTGGTGAAGGCTCTTGGGTAAGCAAGCAGCTCAGCCACCCAGCCTCAACAGTCCTGGCTAGTCGTCACCAATGCCATGCAGAAAACCCAGTAAGAAGATTCGAGTACTTTAAGAATTACAGTCTAGACAGTCTGGAGGTGCTCATAATGACCCCTTCAGAGGCCACACCCCCTGACTCCCCCAACTGCTCTAAGCCACCTCTCCCATCCTCCTGGAAACAATTGAGGTTATTTGGGGTGCATTTATATATATCTTTTAAGAATTTATATTTTTTCTAGGTTTGCTTCCTGTCTCTACCATTAACCAATTGTCTACCATAGATAATCTTCATGGCTGCCTACCCTTTACCTGGGAGCATCCCATTTTTTAAAAATATAAAGGTTAAAAAGGGAGCTAAAGTAATTCAAAAATACAATAAGCTATATGCAGGCTACAGAAAAGAAAGTGAATACAATAATGAAAATGAGTATAATGAAAAATATATAGTCTTGACAAAACACCCACACAGGGGCAAAGAAACAGTTTGGCAAAACTGAAGTGGTAGGAAATAACTAAAGTACCTTTTGTGTGTGTATGTAGGGACAGGGTGTAGTTTCCTGGACCTGTGCAGTGAGTTGCGGGGAGAGGATGTTATAGCCTGATTCCTAGGCAAGTAAAAATCCTGTGCCCATTGTGGTCAACATCTAGAAACCTTTCTGGTGGCCCTCTTGCCTTGCAGTAATGGGTTGAGGACTGACTGGCAGACTTTTATAGATGGGATCCCTTCCCTCTGGGGCCCGTGAGTCCACTTTTACAGGCTTTAGTGCTCAGCAAGTGTATTTTCCATCTCCCCTGGTACCCATCACACACTCCCCAGCACTACACAACCACACACACATGCACATTTACTCATCAAATATTTGTTTAGTGTCTTCTATGTGGGGACAAGAAATGCAGAGATGAAGTCTCACTCCCCAAAGAGCTGATATCTGAAAGATGGCATGGGCAAATGATAACTAACGGGAACAGAGCACGATGAGCACTGCCTCGGGGGTAAACACCAGGTCTGTGAAGGCAGACTGGTCTGGGAAGTCTTCACAAGGTGCTGCCTCCTCTGGGTCTCATCACATGAGAGGAGCTCACCATGGAATGGGAGACTTCAGTGAGGGCATTCCAGGTAGAGTATTCGGCACACAAATGCCCCAAGGTGTGAAACAGCATGGAAATGGGGGGGACCCAAACTCATTCCTGACTAAATGGCTGACTCTGTGGCATGAGTGACTGGTGGGGAGAAGTGGAATTGGGCTGGGGAATTAGGTAGCGGCAGACTGTGGAGTCTAGCTACCTTGAGGAGCAACCAAAGGACCTAAGTAGTGGAAGAATATGGTCAGTTTTTTAACAGAGAGAAGGATGAGAAATATTAATATCAATAGCTAACATTTCTTAAATGAACAATTTTCACATTTGTTATTCCCTTTAATCTTCAAACAACCCCGTGAGGTAAATACTTTTGGGATTTTGGCTTGGGCATCCTCTCCAGGCCTTAAGAAGCACTGTGATCAGGTCAGCCATTACAGAGCCAGGGCCTGTAGCTCTCTGTCCTCCTGCTGCCACAGGACATCTGCACACACAAGACCCAGGAGCAGAAGAGAAGGCTGAGCCACTCTGGGTGCCTCTGCCTCTGCTCTCCAAGAGCTATTTCCTGGAGCATCCGTTTTACCCAAAGATTGGGGGAGATTGGATTAGAATAAAAACAAATGTTTTATAGAATAGAAAGCAAATTTTGCCTAATTGTAAGATAAAATATATGACTTGAAGAAAGAAACGATAGGCCTTGAACTGGGCCTCTGTTTCCTTCAGGTTCCCTGCCCATTCTGGGACATTTTGGTGAGAAAGTTTGGGAAGTGCAGTAGATCAGTGCTCTGACCCCCATCATAGAAACAGCTGCTGACAAGGTCCCTGCAGGTTGGGACTCCCTGGAAGTAGTTGGAACTGGCTAAATAAGGGGGGGGGGGGTTCAATTTAAAGGGGATCAGCAGGAAATTCTTTCATGTGATCAGTTGCCCCCCTCACCTCAATTCATCTACTTTGTAAGTTAGTCATATTAAATCCTTTGGAATTGGATGCAGTGTCAATAAAGTCAGACATATAAATTTAGGGTTTTGAAGACTATGATTCCTTGTCGAGATATTTCAAAATCTTGTCCATTAGTACCATGGACAGAGACACCCGAGCCAGAACTGATTTCTTTTGTTTTGTTTTGTTTTATATCTGCTTTAGGGAAGCTGGGTATGACTTCTGAAATGTGAGGAGAGATTAGTTGAAGATGCTCCAGGCAGTAACTTGTGAGAGTTAAGGTGAAAGAGGACTTGTGACCAGATCCTGCACAGGTCACACTGAAGTAGCTAAGACTTATCAATCCTTCCATGCTCTTTTCCCCTTTGTAGTGTACCCCAAATGAATTTGTATCCCCCTCCCAGCCTCTCTTTGCAGTCCTGCCCAGACATGCTCTTCTCAGATGCATCTGTGCCCCCTCCCCTATCAAAGCCAACCTCCCCTCATGGTCAGTTACCCAAGGGCTTCCTCTTAGCCAAGAAAGTTTAAAATCACAGGAGTCCCCTGGCAAGTGCCCACCACTGGGACGGCTTACCATTCTCAGGAGGCAATGTCATTTTAACAACTACAGTAATACCTTGAATTTGCAAAAGTGGAAACATAAATGTTAATGCAGAACACTTAATCGAGATCAATTAGTGGTGTGATTTTAGGCATTGTGACAGGCTGGTATGGAAGGTAATTGATGGTTAAGGGGACTTCCTGGGGTCTCTCAGATCTCCTACTTCATCTGAACATAATAAAATTAATCCAGACAGATATTGTGCTTCTCTGCCACCTCCATAGCCTGTATTAACCCTCAGGTAAACACCAACCGTTAGTCAAATTCTGATGAGCTTCACTTCCTCTTAAGTCAGGGCATTTTACAAGCCTAAGCTCATTTGATTTGACTTCCACACAGGAGGTCTCTGCACAATTTGCAAGTGTCTCTGAGAAGGGAAAGATTGTGTTCTCTCTAAGAACTTGAAGCAATCAAGAAAAAAATAGACCCAATCAAATGACAGTTTTCCATTTAGCTTGCTTCTTTTATCTCAATAATTTGATCACCAGGCTCTTCTGCCACCAGAAGTAAGAAGAAAGCCTTGTCTCTCTAACTCTGAGGGGCCCAGGGCATCTGAAGGACTCACTTCAGAGAACTGTTTTGCCCCGAGCTCTGAATGACCCATCACTTAATCCAGCAAAGTGGGGGCCTCATGTGTGCTGAAGACTGAGCTGGGTTCTGTCCTAGGAGGCAGGTAGCTTCTGCTCTTTAGTCATGAACCCACAATAGATGAGGTGGCTGGGCTTGTAACACCGTACAGAGCACGAATTCTCTGCTATAGGAGCTCTACAAGGGCAGGGGTCATTGTAGACTCTGGTGGTTGGGATGAGCTCTGGAACTTGTGTGTAAATTATGCCCCTTCCTGATCTTACCCACTGTCTTCATTTTCTTGCCTGGTCTCACCATGGGCCACTTGATTTGTGAAGACGAGCCTTCTGAGCTGATGCCTGAGCTGGCAGTTCATCCCAGAGGAGCCCACAAAGGGTAACTGGTCTACCCAAGGGGGATGGGACTTGGGAGGCAGATCCTCCATGAGGAATTCACCCCAACCCAGCTAGACTCTCTTGGAGCTAAGGCCCAACAGTAGGAGCTACAGCCACTACTATTTTGGATGTTCTTAGTGCCACAGCTGGCCTGGGTCCCCTCTGATCTGATGAGCTCCTCAATGACTTTCTGAGATGCTTGGAGGCCTCCATGCCTCTGTGGCACACTAGGCCTTGGGGTAATAGGACAGAACTTATTTACTTGATTTGCTCCAACCTGACATGTCTGCTTTGCACAGAAAATCAGAATGGGTGAGATAAAAGGTATGAGCAATCTCTCCTCCTTGGTGTGTTTGGTGAAGCACCCTGCTGAGCCTGGAGGAAAATCAGGCAGGGCAGAGTTTTCATGTATTGATTCTTGCACTAGCTCAGTGTTTGCCCAGGTAATGGTCTGTGGGCTTAATAAATGGGCTTAGGACTCTGTTACTTTACCTGAGAACTCCATCAGAGTCTCTCCAAGACAGTTGTATATTTGAACAGAAACACATGTGTTTTTAAAGAGGTAATTTTGATCTGGATTTGTACTATTCGTTTCTTTTCAAAGGGATTGTGGCATTTCTTGAAATCCCATCTCTTTCATGAAATTTCCTCCAGCAACTGGAAATAAGACCTAGAGTTTCTTTCCTTCCTCGCTTCTGTAAAACCCATTTACTTTCTTGAACCCACTATTTAAACCTCTGTGAATAAATTTCTATGGAGAGACAGGGTGTTGAGGTAGAGTAAAAAGAGAATTGGACCAACCGTCATGAGGGAATGTGTAGCGGGAGGCTGAGGGCCCAGGCTCTGAAGCCACACTGCCTGGGTTCAAATCCTGCCTCTGCTGGGTCAAAACTGGTCATGTGGGGGCAGGTTTATTTATTTTGGCTCTTGGCTTAGACCGGTACCACCTGTCTTTTTATTATTTATTTTTTATGTCAATGTTACATGTTACTTGGTTAACATAAGACAACAACTACATAATAGTAAATCTGCTTTAGTCCACTTGAGCCTCCCTGGCACCAATGGATTATTACCAATCATTAATCAGTGATGCCTTTGAAGAAAGACCTTGATCAAAAGGGGGGAAATATTAAGTAAAATAAAGTTTTTATGGCAAAAGATTTCAAGGTGAGTCGGGTGGTCATTCCAGAGGTTATGCTTATGTAGGTCTCAGCCAGACTCTAGAAAATGCCCCAGTAAACAAAGCCACAACAAAAATGCTTCTGAGGGCTCTGTCGAGTACCATGGCCACACAAAATCAACACCCCCTTAGCGGGCTCTATCTGGGAATATATGAAAAGATATTTCCCCAATATAATATAGTTATACTTAGGTATAAATCCCCTAATCATGATTCTTCTACTTCTTTCATTTGAACCTATAATTTTCAACTTACTTCACTATTTTGGAGACTTCAAGCCTTCGGATAATGGCCAACTCCTACCCCCATTTCTTCAGGCTTGCCCAGGACAACTAACAAAAAGATGATGATGAACCAGCCCCAGTCCACCTGCCTTTTGAAAGAAGGAAATTTGCACATTGAGGATAATTGTCCTACCTAGCCTTAGGCAGTGACAGTTCTCAGCTGCAGCTTGAGATGTCATCGTCACAGTAATGTCCACTTATCCAGCATTTACTATGGGCCAGGTACTATCTGTAGCACTTTGCAGATGTGACTATTTTAATCTTTACTGTTGTGTAGAACAAGACCACTGACCCTTAGGTTAGAGTAAGGCTTTGGCTTCACTAAGAGCGCTTGCAGGAATGAATGGGGGGACTCTCCTATCTCAGCTCCTTGAATGACCTCACCAGGGCTGGGTGGTCTATATCCATAAAAGAGGATGGGGCGGATGAAAAAGACAATGGCTATTCTTTACATCAGCGTGCCTCAAAGCAAGCTGATATGGCAAAATTACAGCATGACAGGGCTCTGGTGTTGACTTAATCCCTGTGCGTACAAACTTGGAGAGCTATTTGTAGAGTACTGATAACATGTTATTGAAGGGAGTCAACATCTTCATCCAGGGGGAAGGTTCTTATCAGTTTGCTAGGACTTTCCATTTTTCTCTGACAGCCTGAGGATGAGTACATGTTCTATTTATGTATGAGGTAGACTGATTTCTTTTTCACAATAAGTTGTAAGGTGTTTTGTGAGTAATTTATTACCAATGACAGTCAACTACAAATGTTTTCAGATGATTTACTTTTTAAAATTATACTACATTCAAAGTTATACCTGTAGAAATGCCATTCTCACTCACTCGTGTTCCATATGGTTTCTTGAATGGAGAGAAAACTGGGGTTACAGCTCTCAAGCTGGGAGGGCCGCATGGAAATGTTCAGTGTGTTTGAACATCCCCTGCCACGTGTCAGAGTGGATGCAAATGTCCTAAGTATTTAATGATAGACTTGGAGTATTTCCCCTTGAACCCTCCTTTTAATTTTGAAGCACGGGGAAAGGGAGCTGAATATTTTCTGAATTCTCTTAATCAAATTCAGGCCAGCAGGATAAGAACACACAAAATGAAAAAAACATAACCTAAAGAAGAAGCCATTCATTATGGCTAATTTGGTCTCTTGGTTCATAAATGTATCCTGTACTCTAAATTCCCTTCCCCTCCCTACTTGCATGCTGGAGAACTTGAAAATGAAGAATGTCTTGAAGGAAATTATTACTTCTGCTAACCCTTTTCGGCCCCAAATGGAAGCCCAGCATCTGTCTCATCTATAATCCAGCCTCAGCCTTGTTATAGTACACTTTGAGCTTTAATTAGTTTTTTCTTTTGCAGCTTTTGTGCTCTTACCTTTCAGTATTTGCTTTGGCTTGTGAATCTCCAGGAGGGAGGGGCCATATCTGAGTGCTCTAGACAGTGCCTTGAACTAGAAAATGTTTAACGAAGGCCCTTTGGCAGGGCCAGGATGCAGCTGGCTAGGGATCGGAGAAGAGAATCGAGCCCAGCCCAGCCCATTTCCAGCAGACCTTTGCTAGCTCTCTCTGCACACCCCAGTGGCAAAGCCATCAAAATGGGGAGCTGCACTTTCTACCTAAGGGGCTGTCTGTCAAGGACCGAGCTTTTCCTTAGTAAACACATTTTAGGCAAACTCCCTCCTCCTGATCTGATCAATGTTGAGTGTGGTAGCTGGGACATTGGGTGATTGTGTGTGTGTGTATGCATGTGTGTGTGTACACATGGCATATACCTGCATACATACTTCAAACCAGTGGTCTCCACTATCTCTTTCCCTACTTCAAGTGCATAACATAGAATGACCAGAGAAAAATTTATTTATGATTAAAATGTAATCAAGGCAACAAATGCTTTCCAAGTTAAAGTTTGGTAATTGCTATATTGAAATCCATTATTTCTTTATTAGCCTCCATTCATTCATTCTTTCATCAATCCAATTGCCTGTCCTTCTGTGTGATCTCTCCATACAGTCTGTTCACTCATTCCTCTATCCACCAACTGTGGAGAATTCATTATGTGCCAAGCACTGGAAATGAAAGATACCCACATCTCTTTCACATGGTCTTGGTCTCTGAGGCCATCCCAGAGGAGGACACACAGACAGGGTGGAAATACAGAGTTCATCAGAACCAGGGCAAGAGAGTTAAGAGTCTTCCGACTCCTGGGCCTCCGTTGACTAGAGCAGTTTGCCTGCCAGTTTTAGTTGCAGAAGAGCTTATTTTAAAATGCAACCTCTAGGGCCAATCCCCAGAGTCCCCAGAGATTTAGATTCCATTGATCTTAGGTGTTCCCCAGGATTCTGCATTTTAACAAGCTCTCCAGGTGATTCTGACTTATATCTACTGACCATTAAGAACACAGGTTTAGAACTTTCGAGATATGCAACAACTGTAATGTGATATGAAATGAATACTACTGTAATTTATTGCATACATTCATAAGTGAAGGAAATGTTAGATTTCAATTAGAGGTCAGAAAAAATAAAGATAATAAGTTGATTCTTTTTGGTTCAAGCTCACGGACCTCCTGAAATCTTTCCATGGACCCCTGGTTAAGAACCCCTGTTCTGAATGAATAAGAGGAGACTAGCCCAACCCCCACTTGGTGCTGTCCAAGGTCCTGATATTTTGGGCATATTTCTCACTTTGACTCACCCTGTTTGGGATTCACTGCAGTACATAAGCATGAGAAAATTTTTGTCAAATCCGTCTCTGTACTCACCTCACCCTGCATCTGAAGGTCATGTCCTTCAAATGGGAGTAATATTGGAGGTGACTGGCATGGTAAAGGTGTACAGGCTCTGGTCAGAGAAAACTATGCCACATTGTGCTGCAAACAGACCCAAGAGGACTTGAACCTGTGACCTTGGTCCCTTTAGCACTGGGTCTGTGGATTTGAGTTTGCCTGCCTGGGATGATTCACCAGCTCAAGTTCCCTGACATTTCAGGTTCCAGATGCCAACCTGGCAAGATTCCCTTATTATTACAGGCATCAGAGATGGGCCTTTCTTGAGTCATTAGTTGTAATTGGATTCATGAATACTCAATTTTCTCCCAAGTCTCCCCATTTTTCTCTGCCTGCTTATGGTGTAATTGTGCATGTGCACATCACCAAATGAGCTTTCCTTTCAGAAGTTCGGCAAATGTTCCCTGGCTTTTCAGGAGCTGGTACAATGATCCTGTTCATTTACCCCTATTTATAACCTGCATTGGGGAATTCTGCCTTGTGCATTGCAATGTACGAGAACAATTCATGTGAATATTTGATGTAATATAATGTCATAAGTGCTGTGATTTCCCAGAGAAGACATGATTTATTCTGTCCCCAGAGTAAGGGAGGGGTCTTAACAGAGAAAGTGACATTTGCATTTGACCTTGAAGCATTAGGAGCTCACTGGACAGATGGGGGGTGTTGGGCATTCCCGCAAGAATGAAAATATGCAGATGTGCAAGGCCTGATTGGTGAACAGTGAGTAGTGGTTTGGGGTTGACACAGAGGCCTGGGAAAGAAAAGTGACCATAAAGTCAATTTGTGAAACTTTTTCGATGAGGCAAGTGCAGCCCTGGATGCTCCTCAGAAGTGAGCTTCTATGGGTGGTCATAAAGCTTCTGGTTATCCGTGATGCCTCTGAGCAGATTTCCTCCATTCAGACTCCCTCTCATCCCTGAGGTCTTCCCTGGCCACCTTCCTCCCTCGCCTCCCAGGCTGACTTGTGATCCACCGCTGTGTTCCCATAATTCCATTGCAGGTCCATCATTTAGTCACCACAGTGGGTTATGACTATCTTTTATGTATCAGGTTCCCCCTCCCCGCCAAGTGGGAGTTTTCTGAGGTCAGGGGCTGGGCTCTATTTGGTCTCTTTTTGTCCAGTGTCTATTGTAGTACCTAGCAAATGTATCGTGGATGAATGTATGAAAAACTAAAGGGGTATCCTGGAGCCCCCTGTAAGGTGGAATACAACATGTCACACTCTAGGCTTCAAAGATACTTTCATTAGGAATCCAGACATTAAAATGTGTCTGTGTACTGCAGCTATCAGCTATGGGCAGGAGAAAGCCATTGGGAACAGAAGTTTCCTGAGGGGGACTGTTAACCAGGGAGACCTTAAAGCAGTTATAGGTTAGAATCTGGCCTGGAGGAAAAGGTTAACTGGGTGGCAGTGACAGACCAGTGGCTCCAAGCAGCCAAGTCTTTATTATATAGCCCGACCAAGATGTCTCAGCTAAAGTGGCTGTGGTGGCTCCCATCCTCAGGAAAGCAGGCATTTTAATAGGGAAAATTAGTTTTCCATCATTTCCTTATGACAGGAAAAGTCAGGGAGATGGAATGTTCTGTTCCACATAGCAGTCAGCAGAAGATGTTTCAATCTTGATGATTTTGTCCTAGAAAATGAGGACTATTAACTGAAGCGTTCATTGGAATTGGCAGGCAGGACCCATCTGTCTGAATGGATGAGATATGAGGGTGACGTTGACCATGGATGCCCTTTGTGAGTTGATACTCCCCCTGTGGGCCCCAGGAGGTGGCACAAGGCCCTGAGGTCAAACTACAAGCTAATCAACCCTCCAGCATATAGCTGGAACTTGATGGTAAATGAAAAAGATTTTGAATGTCTGAAAATCCTATTCAGAAAGCCTATTCATTCTGCTGTATGGGAAAGATCCTTAGCCCTCAGCCTGTTTTTTATCCTATTTATAAGGAAGGTAAATCAAATGGATTTCCTTTTTCTGAATCCCAAGCCTCCTGTCTCCAGTAGGAAAGCTATTTGATGAACATTCATTTAAATCTTCAGTCTCTGGATTGTTCCTTAGTGATGGGCAATACAGCAGAGAAAAATGAGCAAAGACTTGGGGACAGATTTGGACCCTAACCTCTCCTTATTGCATCAGAGGTTTTTCAGCTTTGGCTGCATGCTGGAATCATCTGCAGAGCTTTAAAAAATACTCAGCCCCAGAGATTCTAATTTAATTGGCGTGCGAGTTGTAAATGCTCCTCAGGTGGCTAAGCTACATTTAAGGTTGAGAATCACTGGACTAGATAAATCACCTTTGAGATAAGTTACTCAGCCTCTCTGGGTCTTAATTTTTCTTGCCTGTAAAATGGGAATTATAATATGAACCTCACAGTATTGTGAGGATGAAATCATATAAGGTCTGTTCAATGAGGGATAACTCTTGCTATGATCACATTGCTAAAGATGGGATTGCAGATGCCCCGAGTGAGCTGATGAGCTTATCTCCGAGATGAATGTCACAAGCCACATTCTTTTCCCCACCGCAGTGGGACCACTTAGGAGGCTGTGGATGGCTTAGTGAAGCCCGTGCGAGGAGCCCTCAGCTCCCTCCAAGGACAGACCAGAGGCCTTCTTTCTGCATAAGGGCAATCACGTTGGCCATCAGAGGATCAGTGCTACCCAACTGTGCTTCAGTGCAGCAGTGTCCCCTTTTTTAACCCGAGTCCTGGACTTT
>JAQZBX010073906.1:0-14845 GCA_029593785.1 Cabassous unicinctus
AAAAAATTGTTTCCCTTTGCTTTTATCTTCAGTGTATTTTAATCCTACTTCAACTTGATTCATGTATCTTATTGAACTACTTTCTTAGTGAGAGTAGGGTATAATCTTGTGGTTGTAGACTTGAAAAGAATGGAGCTAGTGGGAACTTTTGTTCTCCAATATTGACACATTATCTGCTGTGACAGATTCAATTTCAGGACTGAGAATAAGGATCCTTGGTATTGTGTGGCATCTGCTGACCTGAGCAGAATTTCTCATTGTACACTTTGGCTTTAGGCTATCCAAAAGTCTGTGGAGAGATCCCAAAGGTGTACTGGACTTTTTATTTTGCTTTATGAACTTGTCTTACATTAACCTAGGGGTGTTTGTGTGTGTTGTGGTATAGTGGAAAGAGTTTGAAATACAGGTTTTGCTTCTACCTCTAGTTAGCCATAGCCTTGGGCATGTTATGTCATATCACCTCTAGAATTCTCACCTATAAATTAGAACATTGGACTAGGTGACTCAAACATTTAAGGACTCTTCCTCCAGGTGCCTCCTAGGTTTGTGAGAACTCTTACACAGTGTACTTTTTTTTTTTTTATTGTGATACTTGGTATGCTTTTTTGGGGGGGATGAGCAGTAGAAACATAATAGTTAATCAGTTTTACTAATAGGATCTGAAATTCAATGCAATGTAGTGGTGATTGATTAGTAATTGACCACACAGCTAAGAAACCATCTTCTCTCCTACAATATCCTAGGTAACTATTGAGGGGCTAAGAGGGAGAATACAGGTGGAAGAAAGAATAGTAGCAGTTGGCTTGGAAGAAAGGAATGGGCCCAGAAAAACTGATTGGCTGGAGGAGTGAGGGTTCAACTTAGATTTTAGGAGGGCAGAAAGCTAATATATGCCCTTGAAAACTGTAGTGCAATATAAGCTAGATATCACTTGGCTTTCTGAAAAATAATGAGCTTTGATTTAAGGCTTGTTGAAAAGGCAATGATATCTTCACTTTACAGCTGATTAAGCCAAGTACATGTTCTTCTTTAAATGACAGCTTTGATGCTTTAAAAGTTAGCTTCCACTTTTTAAAGCTAGCTGTATTAGGTAGAAGAAAAAAAAAAATCACCTACTTCTCCCCCTCCTCCCCCAACACTGTTTCCTACCTAGCAGTTTAACAGTGGTGATGAAACTAGGGAATTGTGATGCTGGCCAAACGATACCCAGTGGGTGGAAATGAAACAACTCAAGATTTAAGTCGAGTTGACAACAGATCGGATGTTCCCATGTGCTAATGCTGCACACTTGAATAAAATCTTTGGAAATGGAAAACATGTATTAGTGTATGTTGGCATGCTTCTTTGGGCAAAGATCTTTGCTAAATACAAAGGTTCCATCATTTGTATTTAGAGTGAAAGCATTTAAATCACAGACTTACTTGACAGTAGCATTATTATTCTATTAATAGTTAACTGTAGAACTTAACATTCACATTTAAGTTTTGTAAAGTGTGTAAAACCTAGTACTGTGTAGTACTACTACTGTGTAGTAGGCAGTCAGTAAATATTTGATTCTTCTAACATCTCAGTGAGTTTGATATTTTTACCACTTTCCTGCCTGTCTTTGTGACCTCATTGAATCAACCTATGGACCAGAGTGTTAATGAAATGTTATTGCAGACGAGATTTTGAGGAAATTGGCATATCATGTGGCTTTCATACAAAATTTTCTTTACTGTAACATAAAAAATGCAGTTTTTATTATTGTGCCTCAATTAATTAAATGAATATTAAAGGACTTGGAGGGGGAGAAAAAATATGTTGGTAAGGCCATACTTTCTCCCAGGGTCCTAGAGTTCTGGTGATAGCAGTCCTCTGTCACATGGTGCTATCCTTGGTCTCCTCTTGGGGCTTTCTCCAACTTCTGGGTTCTTTTTATAAAGCCACCAATAATGTAGATTAAGATCTATCCTGATTCAAATTTTTGGCCACACCTTAACTAATAATATCTTTAAAAGGTGCTATTTACAAATAGGCTTATACCCACAGTACCATAATTTATGTGGGGTACACGATTCAATCCCCAACAAATGTTATATATGCATGGGGCAGCAAGGAACTTCAGACATGTAGATTGTGCCTATCTCCTCTGCATACTCTTTTGTCCCACCAGACTTACCTTGAAAAACACAAGTTCGAAGATAAAATTAAGCATTTTAAGATGGTGACAGCAGGGCATCAAGCCAAACAAGGGGCTCTTCTGAGCAAGGGCTTGTGCAACTGTGCAGATTTCACACTCATGAAACTAACCCTGCCTCACTGACATCATCAATAAATTGGGGTGATAATAGTACATATCTGGGAAGATTGAGGCAAGGAATAATTCTGAATGTAAAGTGCTTGGCACAGTAGCCTGCACATAGAAAGCACTCAATAAATGGTAGTTTCTTATACTGGTCTTAGTTGATGGAGCTGCTGTAACAAAGTGCCACAAACTGGGTGGCTTAAAAAACAGCAATTTATTCTCTCACAGTTCTGAAGGCTCGAAGTCCAAAATCAAGGTGTTGCAGGGCCATGCCTTCTCTGAAGTCTCTAGCATTCTGGTGGTGACTTGTCAGCAGTCCATAACTCAATCTCTGCCTCTGTCACATAGCTTGCACTCTCCCTGTGCCAGTTGTTTGTATGTCTGTCCAAATTTCCTCTCCTTATAGGGACTCTAGTCATATTGGATTAGGGTCCACGCTAGCCCAATTTGGCCTCATCTTAACTAATAACATCTTCAAATGTCTTGTTTACAAGTGTGTTCACGATCACAGGAGTGGAGGCTAGGGCTTGACTGTGACTTTTGGGGGGACACAATTCAATCCATAACAGCACATCCCTATACTACTCTCATCCCAAATAAAATCAGCAAAGGGCTGTTGTATTCCTACTAAGGAATTTGCTTACATAATTTGGTTCTAAGCATTCCTTATATGAGCCCTACTAAGCAAAATGCTTTCAAACACATGAGACCCTTACACAGAATGAATGCTCCTTTAGGTGCCTCGTGGCCACAGATATATAAGATAAACAGATAAAGCTCTTGCCTGGGTTACTTTATTCAGTAGTAATTACTGTAACAGGTTATACCACAGAGGACAGTGTGGGGTGTTCAGAAAAAGACAAAAGCCAAGTCATTAAAAGCAGTTAAATTGCCAGGTAGTCTCTGGCTGAGAATGAGGTCAGCTCTGCCAAGCCCTGGGCAGGGAAGGATGTCAAACTCCAAACTCATGGAGGTGACATATTTGAACCCACAATGAAAACAAAACAAAGGTCTTCCTCAGCAAGTAGGAGTGAAAACTCTAATTGACTACAGCACCCAAATGAAATTTATGCAGAATGAGTTTAGAGCCCAAAGTTACAGAAGAAGCATTGTAGATAATGCCCATGAATCAATTACTCCAATAGATCTGCTTATAAAATGCTGCTTTTTATGTCTAAAATGTATTTGGTTTATTAATGTACTTATAACCAACCATTCAACTTGGAAACATCAATTTTAAAAGATTATTTGATAAATTATTAGCTACTAATTGAGTTAGCACACACTGATTGTTTACATATCATATCATTTACAACCCAAACAATTTTTTTTTAAATCTCAATTTATTTCCCATTGATATATTTTAGGTGAAAATTATACCAACCGTTTTTAAATGGTGATTTTGTTTAAAAGTTGTTCATAAAAACAACTGGTTGGATAGGAAAATAGGCTGACAAGTTACAAAACAGGGTAAAAATTAGGGGTGTGGCATTATAAATATTCATATTTCCATTACAGTGAGCGTTTCCAGGAAGGCAAATATTGTTTGGATTTTACAACAGGTGAGACTCATGAGTCTTATGGGAGTATGATTTTCGCTGTGATTTTGAAGCATTGGGCTGCCTCCCTACCCATGAGCAGTAAGATATCAGAATGGATATATGATTTTTTTAAAAAATCACTTTTCAGATAAAAGGATTTATGAAAATGTGGCATGAAATCTGTGTCTAGCATGATTCTTCTAAGATTTCTCCCCACTCCTGCCCATTTAGTTTTGAAAATCTGGATTTAATTTTCATTTTAAGAACTTGATGGATTGAGTGGTCTTAGGAAGTAGTAACTTTCCAGACACCTGGGCGCTCTCACACACAGGTGGTGTGGTTAGGATGCAGTAGCACTAAACCTGGCGAACGCTCACTCAGGACAAGAGTGTGCTGTCCTAAAGGCTGGTTCTCAAAGGGTTTTACTGATAATGTTGTTATTGTTTCCAGATGCAGAGCCTAAATATCTGATTGTTGTGCGACCTGCTCCCCTGCCAAGTAAAAAGAAATCATGTTCAGGTATAGTTATTTTCATTGATTTTATTTTTCCTTTTGTTCAGTTTAAAAACCATGCTTTTTTTCTCTTTTTTTCTACCTATGGAGACCAAGTACCTTCTACGTATGGTTGGATGCTTTAGGATTGTAAATTAGAAGACATAATAAGCACAGCAAGCCCTTGATCAACAGATTATCCAGATTACCATAGTTTGCTGGGGACTTTAGCCTAGCTTCACACTTGCAAACTGCAGGGTCTTAGGGTCTCTGCTGCATAATAGGGTTGTGGTGAGTATTAAAGAACTTAAGGCATATGTGGTGCTTATGACACTGGCTGAGCACTTACTGTGCTCATTCAGGGTTCGCTCCTTAAACCTGACTCTATTTTGCAATGCATAAACTTATGCCTGCTATTGTGCCTTTCAGATTTTAATCAGAGTTTATATGTGATCTTGGCTGAAAGATAACTCATATTAGAGGTGTGTTAAATAGATTAGAATTTAGGTTTTATTAACTTCTTATCTGTCCCTTCTAAATAGTCAAACATAAAGGAAGGACTATTTTCATAAAGCAACAACAGAAAACATCACCCATCTTCCCAGGGCTAGAAAAACTTGAAACAGGAAATTAGATGTGAAATGAATACATAAGTAGAAATACTTTTACATGACTAAAAGAAGATTAAAAATCCTATATTATCAAATTTCACTACTAATGAAATTAAGTATTCCGATAAATAACCAGACCTATGGGTTCTTGCTATGAGGAAGAACCAGCAGAAACTGTAAAAATGCTTTTACCACCTGATATTATATCTTCATAACTATGTAGAGTTCATCATAATGTTTTGCTTTTCTTTTTCATTTTCTAATGCCAACATTCTCCAAAAAATTTTGTCCTAATCACATTCATCTTCTATGGTGCACTGGAAGTCACACACACAAAAGGGCCACCTTGTTTGTTTGTTTGTTTGCTATATTTTTCTAAATATAGCAATTGGGTGGAGAGAGGAAACAGCTACTTAAATACACTGAGTAAAGGGGACCTTTGCAGTAATACGTTCTGCCTCCTTGATGTATCAGCCCTAAGCCTAGTTGCCAGAAATTAACTGCCACAATCCCCTCTCCTCCTTCTGTTGGTTTTTACTACCTTTAAGAAAAGCATTGAATGGTCAAGCATTTAGAAAAGTACAAATTTATTTCCTGGCCTTTTGTATTATACCAAAATTGCAAAGGAAATTTCAATCACACCTTAAACTTGTGAGATTTGTCAGGAAGTGTTTCACATGTTTTTAAATAAATATACTCTCAATATTTCAAGACTTTAAGTATTGAACAATATAAATCAAGAAGCATGAGTATGTTTTCATTGATTTTCATCTTCATCTGAATTTTTAAAGCTATTTCTTAAAACAAGATCATGATACAAATACATAAAAATATATACAAATATAAAAACACAAAAGGAAAGTCAAGAGCAGTATTTCCCCTTAGTAACACTATGTAACTTCATTTCATGTAATTTCAGGGTTTCTACAACAATGGTATTAGAAACTATTTTCACTTTGTGACAACCAGCTCAGGAAATTGTTTCATCTTGCTCAGGATATAATACCCCATCTTTCCTTTCAGGCAATGGATATAATTCTGTTTTTATAATCTACAGTTGGAATGATGTAAAGACTAATGGATTAGCTACCATTAATTTTACACTTGTATCTGTCACATAATTTTTAATTATTTAATCATTTTGATATTAACATTCAAGTCATCATTTGATCACATAAGTCTTAAGCTCCTTTGGGAAAAGAATGTATCTTTTGTTTCTAAGTGCCATTATCTTCACCCATTGTGAGCTAAGCCAAGGATATAGTAGAAGGAAACTTAGGCAAAGATTCAGAAGACCTGGTTTTGAATCTTATCTTGCTCTGGGTATGACATGGGTTTCCCTTGAAATTTCTCTGGGCCTCACCTATTCACCTGTAAAATGAGATAGTTGCATTAGTTCAGCAAAAATCAATTTAGGGGTTCAAAAAGGCTTATTGGAATCACCTCAGAACTTTTTCAAACTGCATGTGCCCCCTACCCTTACCCCAGATTCTAATCTGCCCTCCTTGGGGCCCAGAATTGGACCCTTAAAATCATGATCATAATGAGCCACTATTACACGTGGTTCTGGAAAAGTTTATGGAGATGGATAAATGCATATTTGCAACCAAGTAAGAGATAAATACTCAAATTATTTTGAAGGTCTTAAAATATTCACCTAGGTTACAACAAGGCAATTTGCTATCAATAGGTCATGAATATTCTGGACACAGAGGGTTTCTGACAGGAATAGCATCTAGCAGAAGTAACAAGCCTAGCACAATTTTCAAGAGTCTTTGGTTCAGATAACCTCCCCCATGTTCATGCAAGTGGTATTCTCCTACCCACCTTAATAAAAGTCACTTTGCTGATAGGTTCCCACTTTATTAAAGTAAAATAATGCAAGTGCTTCCATATAACATGACATACCTAATCTCATGAAATGAAAAAAGGACCCCAATGGCAATATAAAGAATATTTGTTTTATATTAGTTCTACATAGTTTTAGTGGTCTCCTGTTAGAGTTTTATTTACCGTGCTTTTTTTATGGTCCAACATTGGTTTCCACGGCTAAGAACCTTCTTTCCTCTTTTTCTCACTGTCTTCCCACTCTAGCAGTTTCAAATATTTTCAGAAATGCTAATGCTTGTCCCTTATATGCTTGTAAAGAACCCAGAGTGGTTCATCAGCATCACTCTTATATTGTACCAATCCAATTAGGCCCATCGAAAAACTGTGCCCTATATCACTCCTGTTCTCTCAGAATTATTAAAAATGTGGGCAACTTTTCTGTTTAGATACTCACTATAAAGAATATGCTTATTAAAATATTACAATAAGGATTTTACACTTCCAAATAGGTTAAAAAAATACATAAAGGATACGAATATAACCCATAATCTAGTTGGTAAGATTTTTCTCTTTTAGTTATTTTACATTAGTTCACAGTTCCAGGAAAAAATAAAGTATACCTTTATCTGTAGAATAAATGAAGTGAGTGGTAGCATCATAATATTTAATTATGGCATATATATATGGTATGTATATACCTATATAGTGATATATGTATATAATATATAAATATATATTATATACATATATGCATATATAAAATTATATAAAATTCTAACATTAACATTAAGTGGCCATAACCAAGACCTACAAACTCATCCTTGACCCCAAGAAAAGAAAAACTAGATATTATTGGTTGTAATTTATACACACACACACACATATATATACACTTTATTAGGGTTCTCTAGGGAAACAGAATTAACAGGAGATATCCGTCAATAATATGAAATTTTATGTCTCCCACGTGACTGTGGGGATGCACAAGTCCAGGTTCTACAGGCAGGCTATAAACCAGGGGCTCTGATGAAAGTCCAATGAAGGTCCTTGATGAGTTTCTGGGAGACGATGGCTGTCCAAAGATGAGCTCGGACATTCTCTCTGAATGCTGAAGTCACTTCCCCTTTTAAGGCATTCAACTGATTGGGTAAAGTGTCACTCATTGCTAATGGCAATCTCCATGATTGATGTAGATGTAATTAGCTACCTATGCAGTAAACTCACTGGTGACTAGAGTCCATAAATGTCCTTGTATTACAATTAGCCCAGTGCTTGCTGGACCAAACACCTGGACACAAGTACGTGGCCGAGTTGACACATAAGCCTAACCATCACATACATGTACAAATCTAAAAATGGGTATTTCATTTGATCCAAAAAAATAAGTGACATGTATGGACTATATAAAAAGAAAAGGAGGGGAGCGGGTATATTTCAGTGGTTGAGCACCTGCTTTCCATGCACAAGGGCCCAGGTTCAATCCCCGATACCAAAGGGATTTGGGTGATTTCAAACTTTTCATAATCTTGCCAAGCCATCTTTATGCATTTCATTGGAACAATGAAAATACACTAAATATTACAAGAGTTACCCTGTATGTTACTTCCATAGGTAAAACACGTGCTCGCAAGCCTCTCCAGCTGGTGGTTGGCACTCTGACGCCAAGTTCGGTCTTTCTGTCCTGGGGTTTCCTCATCAATCCGCACCACGACTGGACGCTGCCCAGCCACTGTCCCAATGACAGGTAATTAACCAAACGTTAGTGCTTGCTTTTAATAGTGTCTGCACATGTTCTAGAAGGATTTGTAAATATCAGGAGCATCAGCATTTACAGATGTGCTACAGACTATTAGCTGTACAGTCTGTTCTAGGTAAGAAGGGAACAAAGACACAGAAATCAGTTTCCCCTACCTTTGAGGGATTTATCATCTACTGGAAAAGAAAACACATATAAGTACACTTCCCCACCCCCCACCCCCAAAATAACAAACTGCAAGGGAGAATAAGCCAAATAGCCAAGGGAAGATCAACGATAAATGTGATAACAGTTCAGAGCAGGCAGCTGAAGGCAGTTGGGAATGACTGTTAACAGATGGAAAGGTTGTTCTGATTGGAAAAGGGTGCATCTTTGGTCTGACAATTGAAGAAGTGCTTGAAGTAGTGTTCTCAAAAGGTCCCTGAACCAGGCAGCATTGCCATCACCATCACTTGGGAACTTGTCAAAAATGCAAATGTTCAGGCCCCACTCCAGACCTACTGAATCAGAAACTCTGGGGGTGCGGCCCAGCAATCTGGTTTAGCGAGCCCTCCAGGTGATTCTGATGTTTGAGAATCACCAGCTTAGAAACGGAGAGATCCACACAGGAACGACATATAGGTAGAAGAAAAGTGCAGAGTCAAAAATGAAGCTGTGAACTGCCATATTCTTTGGAAGAACAAAATAAAAATCTATATTTTTGAGTTACTGTCATTCATCTGTCTATCCATTCATCCATCCAACACATGTCTTTGGCACCACCTGTGCTAAGCACTGTGTTAAATGCTGAAACATGATTCTAAATTGGTTATAAAATAGTATTCGCTTATATTTTTACTACATTAGCTTCACAATTAAGAAATTTGTATATGGATAAACATTTGCTTTTTTAATCTTCAAACAAGCCGTTTTATTTTAAAAGGCTTTTTATACTAAATATACTCAGTGATTTTTAAAATTTTGATATTTTTTCAATTCCTTTCTTTAATAAGAAGTTTTTAATGAGGTATAATTTATACCAGGAAAAACGCACAGATCTTAAGCATACAATTTGGCCACTTATGACAAATGCATATATTTGTGTAACCTACATTCCATCAAGAAATAGAACATTTTCATCACTACAGAAAATACTCTCCTTCAGAAGGAACCACTGATTTGATTTCTATCACCATAGATTAGCTTTGCCAAGTCTAGAATTTCGTATAAATGAGATCGTATGGTATGTTCTTTTGTATCTCTCCTTTCATTCAGCATATCTTGAGGTTCCTTTATGACATTGCAGGTAGTAACAGTTCATTCCTTTTTTTAAATTCCTGAACAATATTCCCTATGCAAATATTCTAGAATTTGCTTATTCATTCTCCTATGGATGGACACCTGAACTATGTCTTGTTTTTAGCTTGTATTAGATTTCTCCAGTAAAACAGAACCAACAAGATATATATATAAAATAATGTAAATATTATGAGATTTATTATAGGAATTGGCTTATACAACTGTAGGGATGGACAAGTATGAATTCTGTAGGGCAGGCCTTGAGGTAGGAACATCAATGAAGGTTTTCAATTAATTCCCCAGAAGAAGCTAGCTGGTGGCTGAAGTGGAGATGGAAATTCTTCCTTCAATTTGTCCCTTCTCTGTCTTTTTCCACCCAGGTGGATAGAGCTTCTATTCATAAAAATTTCACAAAAACTTGGTCAGCTTTGCATGTAGTTCACAGGGGTCCAGACATTAAACAGTAGAATCTTCCACAGATCCTTCCTGCATAACTACATTTCCAATCCTGACTTCCACTGAAATGGCTGACTGGATCCATGTTCAGTTAAACCCTCACATGGAGCGCTATTCGACAGAGACACTTCCTGGAAGTTCAAGGAGGTCCCTGATAGAGGCTGCTTCTGGCTCTAATCTTCAGAGCACACTATCTGGATAGGCTGATAATTTTCCAAAACATCAATTTCTGTTTTCATTGTGCTTGAGAAATAATTTCTTGGCTTACCCCTTTCCCCTCTCATTTCACTATAAGCTGCAAGGAGAAGCCAGGCTGTACCTCCTTCACTTACCTCAGAAATCTCAGTTAAATATCCAAGTGCATTGCTTATAAGTTCTGTTGCTGAATTTCTTCTAGGTTCTTGGCTATGTTATATAAAAGAATTTAAGAACATGCCAGTTTAGTTAGGCCAGTAGTTTATTAAGGAAATGAGAGAAGAGAATAGAAATGGGAGAAAATAACAGGTTGCGGATTCCCAGGTATACTTGTGGGATGATCCAGGCAGAGAAAGGAAAAGGGATGATTTTACTTCTGCGCTTGCTTTTTAAGCCATTAATTATTCCTCCCACTTGCTAATGCTTGGGGGAGTGGTCCCAGTTTGCTGTTTTGATTGATTACCCCACTCATCAATTCCCCAGGGGTGAGGGGACCCAATGATAAGGCCCCTTGAGAATACTCGGGGCTTTTCCTTGATCCCTAGCGATCAAGGAAAATTCTCATGGGTTTCCAGGTGGAATTCCATGGCCATGTATTTCATGGCCATGTTTTTCTGCCAGTTGTCTTCCCATTCCCTGAACTAGCCTGCTTCAGCTCCACTTCTAATCCAACCTCAGAATATAGTTTTGCCAAGTTCTCTGCCACTTCATAGCAAGGATCGCCTTTCCTCCAATTTTCAATAACACGTTCCTCATTTCCTTCTAAGGTCTCATTGGAAGTACCTTTAATGTCCATATTTCTACCAACAGTCTCTTCAAAGCAATCTAGGCTTTTACTATCAAGCACCTCACAATTCTTCTAGCCTCTACTCATTACACAATTCCAAAGCCATTTCCACATTTTAGGGTATTAGTAATAGCATCATTCCATTCCCAGTATCAAAAACTGTTTTTGTTTCCTGGCTGCTAAAACAAATACTATGCAAAGGTTGGCTTAAACAGTGGGAATTTATTGGCATAGTTTTGAGGTTAGCAGAAGGCCAGAATCAGAGTTATCCAGGTGATGCTTTCACCCAGAAGATTGTGGTGTTCTGGGGCTGGCTGCCCGTGATCCTTGGTCCTTGGCTTTTCTGTCACATACAGTGCACATGGTGGCCTCTCCTGGCTTCTCTGGGTTCTGTTGACTGCCAGCTTCTTCTCATGGCTTTCATTCTCTGTCTGACTTTTATTTTGCTTATAAAGGACTCCAGTAATAGGATTAAGACTTGTCTTGGGCCACACCTTAACTGAAGTAACCACATCAAAATGTTCTATTTACAAGGGTTGACATCTATTGGAATTAATTAAGTCTAAAAATGTGTTTTTCTGGGGTACATAGCTTCAAGCCACCACATGGCTATAAACATTTGTGTATTAGACTTTTTGTGGATATATTTTAATTTCTCTTAGAAAATATATAGAAGTAGAATTGCTAGGCCATAGAAAAGATATACATTTAATTATTTTTTGCCTAACTTTTCCATTTACCCTCCTGCAAGCAACATGAGAGTTCTGGTTGCTCCACATCCTCCCCAACATTTGATGATTTTAGCATTTTTCATTTTAGCCATTATAGTATAGTAGGATCACATTGAGTATTTTTTCATACATTACAATTGGCCATTGTAATGTTTTATTTATTTTTTTCTAAATTGAACTAAAAAGAAAGGCCTTTAAAAATGTTTTTAACTTTTTAAAAGTACCTTTCATATGATTTTGATTAGGAAATCTAGACTAAAAAAGAAAAAAAAATTAAATTGTCCTTAACAACTCCGTGGTTCTGGAAGGACAAATACTTGGAAAAATGCATGTAGAAGATACTGCCAAAACCAAATTTTTTGAAAAATAATTGAGATGTTTCAAAGAATCTGAAATATTCCTTATTTCACCAACTACTAATCTTATAACATGTTTTGTTTGTAAAATAGACTCTTGAAAGAACATGCTTTCTTGTTAGCATTCCAGCTTCTAGTGGATTGGTCCAGGGTGCTAAATGCTGAGAAAATAGACATTAATGGATTTCTTTTTTATTTTCAGTTTTTCAGTCTCTAATTTTAAAAAGAAAGGAAGAAAGGAGGGGGAAAGAGAGAGAGAATGTGATACTCTTGTAAGGAAACATGGGCAGATTTGAATAGTTACTCAACTTGCTTGATAACTCCTTGAGACTACTTGTTTAGACAAGATCAGTAATCTGGCAAATTCATTTGGTATAATTTGCATATAATTTAATTCCCTGACCTCAAGCATTTCCTTGAATTTCACATGGTCCTATTGACCTTTCCATGAAAGAATTTATTGATGTTTCCATTGCTTAGCAACACAAGGAGATAATGACTATGGAGAAGGTAGAGGAACGATGGCCTAGTTGAGCCAGGATTTTAGCCCAGATACTGAATTCCAAGGCCCAGGCTACTCAGACCATACACCCCTCATCCTTATCCCTTTGAACACACATGCTGGCTCTGCTCCTCTCACGGAATCATGCATGTCAAGTAGCAATATCAAAATCAATAATGACACCTTGATAAAAGTTCTCTAAGAGATTCAGTAAAAATGTGTCAAGATGCCTGCAAACTTTCAAACCTGAGTGGGTAGGGAAAAGTAAGGAATCCTAGACAGAAACAGTGATCTGGTAGAACATGACAGTAACAACTAAAAAGAATCATTTGGATTACTTTTGGATTTTATTTACCCATGTCTCCTTTCCCCCTAATTAATACAATAAAAAAAGGGGGTGGGTGGGGGGAGTGGGGATTAACATTTACAGTTCCTGTTGTGTTTGAGGGAAAAATAGTAGTGTTTATTTAAAATCTCTGGAAATACTTGTCGACATTATAAGTACCCAAATAAATCCACCAAAGCTCTAAATAAATGTAATTAGAAGCAGACTTCGAGAAATCTATCTTCATATGTTCATGCAGATGTTATTTAGAATTTAGACTAATCTAGTAGGTTAGAATAAGCAATACTAGCTTAAGGGTATGATTACTTCTTGAAAACTGGAAAAGTAATACAGCTGATGTGTTTCTTCTGGAATATCTTCTTACAAAACCATGGAATCTGAATGCTCTTGGCTTGCTCCAGGAACACCAAAGAGTATCATTTTAGTCCTTTGAACTGAAATATTTATCACCCTCTGTAAAGTTGCTGATAAAAACATTTTATATTGGTTTGTCAGTCTCATCTATCCTGTGAAAAAGTAAATCGTTTTTTGGAAAAAAATTTTTTCTTTATATTTTGACCTTGGACTATAAATTCATTTTCTATTTCAAAGTTATTGCCAAGTAAGTTTCTATTTATTTTTTTTTTTAAGCTTGGAAGTATTAACAGAATGTTATTTTATCCTTTGTGGCTATGTTTCTATTCATATTTGCATAGGGCCATATAGGGCCTTTGGAACTTGCATGTTTTAGATCTTTTTCTGATGTTCCCATTCTAGATCGATACGCTTATTTTACAGTTTTTATTCTTAATGGGCTTTGAATAGAATAATGTAAACATGTGTCCTCAATATACCTAAGGTCAAAAGAAAGCTTTCCAAATTGGCACAAATGAAGAGTAAAATGTTTTTAACCAAAATTTTATTTCCCCATCAGTAATTTATTTTTTCCTTCCAATGTTTCCAACTTGTTAAAGCTTTCAAGATTGCTTTAGTTCTCACTTCTTTGCCAACTTATTAAAGCTTTAGGGCTTGTTTAGAAATCATTATCACATTTTCTAACACTTTCATATTGTACTTATTTACTCCTAATATAGAATAAGGGCTTTTTTGTAGCAGTTGAAAAAAAGGCAAGAGCCTGTTCTGCTTTTTCTTTTCTTTTTTCAAGTTTCTAAGAAGCATGTATTTTTCGATAACTGAATTTTCACTTGCTCAACCCAATGCTTTTTTACCCATTTGTCTTGCTGTGTAAACTTTAAGCTCTGTGAGGACAAGGACCACATGGAACTTGCCCACAATTATCTGAGTTCCAGGGCCAGTAGCTGGTATAAAATAGACCCTCAGTATATTTCTCCTGAATGACTGAATAAACAGTGAAATGTCCATTGAACATTTTCATTTTTATATCTCACTATTAGCTCAAAGTCAACAAGTCAAAATTAAACTCATATTTTTCCTCTTGAAGTCTTGAATAATTCTTCCACTTGTCCTAATTTGAAATCTTAGTCATTTTTTTACTTTTCATTTCCTTTAATTTATGAGGCATGAAGTTACATTGATCTTACTTTTGAGTACCCTATCCGTATCTTTGTCTCTACTTCCACTCATATGCCAGTGATTCTCATCCAGGTATCCCTCACCTCAGCCTGGATCCTAGCAATAGCATCCTGGCTACATACCCTGGCTCTTTCCCTCCCCCCC
>JAQZBX010073907.1:0-14836 GCA_029593785.1 Cabassous unicinctus
GAAAAATGACACATTATATTAACTATGATATATTTATTTACATTCAAATTATAGTTTATGAAATATGTTTGTTTTATTTTTACAGTTGATACTTTTTACATCTGGAATAATTGGCTGGATATTTTGGGTTGAAATAAAATGAATTAAGATTTATCCAACTAAAATTAAGTTAAAGAAAAATTAGCCATTTATTACCTTTTGTTTAATAGCAGGATTTTCAGAATAAGTTTTAAACCCTTAAATAAATACAGTTGTAGTTATAAACTTACATTAGTTTGCAAGAGTGGCATGAGGTATTTAGGAATCTCTTTAGTGCATCCTTCACATCCCTTTCATTAGGCTATAAATCAGCATTAATATCACTGTGGTATAAACAATCTAAGCCATTTATCATTCCCTAATGAGATATTGGTCCTTGGTTGCAAATACATGAGCAAAGAGTGCTATAAAATAGAACCCAGTGATAGCAAACATGTGAGAAACACAGGTAGAAAAGGTTTTTATCCTCCTCCTCTGAGGAGCATATCCTCAAAATGGCAAGAATAACATGGAAGTAGGATATCAGAACATTGATCCAAGAAAACAACAAATTAGTTCCAAAAATGGTAAACATAGCTGTTTCTGGGCTGTAGGTAAGAAAAAGGCAAGCTAACGGAGAGACATCATCCTCACATTAAAAATGGTTGATTACATTTCAAAAATGGAAAAGCCAATCCTTAAATTCCTATGGAATTATAAGGGATTCTGAATGGACAAATCATTTTGAAAACAAAGAACAATATTGGCGGTCTCACATGTCAAATAGCTATGATGAATACGACACAATGAGTGGACTTAAGTAAAAAGAATATATTGCTGCATAGTTTCATAAGGTAGTGTCCCAAATCAAGGCTTTGGGAAGGCAAAGTCTGTAGCCATCTGTTGGTGGCCTGCCTAAAATTCCTGGGGTCCTTTTGTTTACAACTGTGCGTTCTATCACATAGTAATCTCTCCCTGCTTGTATCTGCTCCTCTGGTTTCCAACAACCTCGCCGTTCTTGTCCCTCCCTTATGCTTTCCCTAATTGCATCCAAGTTTCTTCTGCTAGCTCTTGGTATAAACATAGACCAATGGAAATAATGGAACATTCAGAAATAAACCCAACATGTACAGCCAATTCATTTTCACAAGGTTGGCAAGTATGTTAATTGGGGGAAAGATTGGGTTCTTCAGTAAATTGTGCTGAGAAAACTGGATATGCACATGGAAAAGTATGAAGTTTCAACTCGACCTCATACCATCTACAAAAAGCAACACAAAATGGAAGAGTGACTTAAACTTTTGATCTAAAACCATAAAATCCTTAGAAGAAAACATAGGGAGAAACCTTTATAACCTTAGATTTGGTAGTAATCTCTTAGCTATGAAACCAAAAGCAAGAGGAGAGAAGAAAGAAATAGGTAAGATGAACTTCATCAAAATTAGAAACTTTTGTACATTACAAGATATTTTCAAGAAAATGAAATGCAAACCTATATAATGAAAGGAAATATTTGCTAAAATATGTTTGGTTTCCTTAGCTGCTTTATAATATACCATTAAATGGTTTGGCTTAAACAATGAGAATGTATTAACTTACAGTTTTGAGGCAGGGAAAATGTACCAATCAAGGCATCATTAATGCAATGTTTTCTTCCCAAGACTGTGGCATTCTGGGGCTTGTTACCAGTGAACCTTGGGGCTTAGTTTGACACATGGCAAGGCACATGGCCATGTTTCCGGTTTTCTCCCTTCTCTTCCAGGTTCCACTGATTTCAGCTTCAGGTTGCTTTGTCTGTGAACTATTTTTTCTCTGCATGAATATATTTCTCTTACAAAAGACCTCACTAATAGGAATAAGACCCATCCTGTTGAGGTGGGTCATACCTTAACTGACTTAGCCTAGTCAAAATGTCCTAATTAAAATAGTTTCACATCCACGGGATTGGATTAACTTTAAGAACATGTTTTTCTGGGAGTATATAGAACTTCATACCATCATACCATATAGCTGGTTAAGCTTTAATTACCAGAATATATAAAGAGCTGCTACAATTCACCAGAAAAAGTCAAATAAACTTATTTATAAATGGTCAAATGATATGAATTGATATTCCTTCAAAAATTCATATATGGTCAATAAGCAAAAGAAAAAATGCTCAAAATAATTGTTCTTCAAGGAAATGCAAATAAAAACCACAATGAGATATCATTTCAAACCCGCAATGATAGCTATTATTAAAAAAAAAACAAACATAAAATATCAAGAGTTGGTAAAGGTACAGAGATTTGGAACTCTTATACATTACTGGTGCAATTGTAAAATGGAGCAGACACTGTATGAAGCAGATTGGCAGTTGCTTAGAAAGTTGAGCATAGAATTACCACATGACCTAACCATCTCATTTCTTGGTATTTATCCAAAAAATTGAAAGCTGGGATTCAAACAAATTCATGTACAACCAAGGTCATAGTAGCATTATTCACAGTAGCAAAAAGGTGGAAGCAACTGAAGTGTCCATCAAGAAATGAATGGTTAAATAAATTGTGGTATATACATACACTGGGAAGTTAGTCATTCATAAAAAGGAACGTAGTTTTGATACATGGCACTGATGGATTTATCTTGCAGACATCACATTGAATGAAATAAATCAGACACAGGTGAATATTCTATGAAGTCACTTATATGAAACACCTAGAATAGAAATAGGTAAATTTATAGAGACATACAATAGGTTACAGGTTACAAAGGATTGGGGCAGAGGAATTATTGCTTAGTGGGTTCAGGGAAATTGTGACTTGTATATAGGTTACTAAAATAAAAAGGTTTAAAGATTACATATATTAAATACAAATACCATTTGCTTTATTTTCTTTGTATCATATTGTTGGTGGCACTGATTTCCTTGTTTTGGTTACATCATAAGAAAGAATTCAGAGACATACCACAGTTACGAGAAAGTTAGAAAATAGTTTAGCAAAGGTCAAGTGCACAATCAGATATGAGTCTGGGTGTGCTACAAGGCAAGACACGTGCCCCCTATCTAGGGGTTTCTTGTTTTATTGGCTTACATTGGGGGTTAGGGTTTATGCTGATTGGCGTATTTATGAAAAAGTGGTGGAAATTCATTGGTGGTTTGGTTTCTAGGGTTTCTTATCTTGTGTTAATTGGTTTCTGGCTTCTCTCCACGAGCCCTGCCGGAGTTTGCTGTGCAAGGTGTTTATGAAAGTATAAGGTGGTGAATGTGGGGCCCTTTATGTTGTTCTTTCTTTCTGTCATATGAGAATGTTGCCAAGTTACATTCTGATAACGCAGCTGCTGGGTGGGTACTGCTAACTGCCCTCTAATAACTTGTTTGTGTTAAATTGTCTGTGTGGATTAGCAGGCTGCAAGATGATTCTCAGGATTTCTTTCTAGGTGGTGTTTGTGTAACATATTGGGTTTTCTGCCCCTCCTCCTTAGGTCCCTGAATCAGTTTGTATTGGTTAAGAATTCCAAAAATAGATATTGGATTATGTTTGTAAACTGGTTTGTTCCTCTGGGCATATGAGATTATATTGGATTTGGAGGTTTCACTTTTAATTGATTAAATAATAATTAAGGCTTTGATTGGGCCACATCAGTAGGATGTTGAGCCCCCACCCTCTTGGTGGGTGGGTCCTCACAGAGAATCTACACCACAGAGAAGAGAGTTTGGGGTTTTGATCCTTGAGCCTGGGAAGTAAACACATAGGAAAGCAAATATGTGAGGAAGGAGAAAAGGCTCAATTGGACTCAGCAGAGGCCCTGGGAAGAGAGACAAGCTCTTTGTCTGATAGTCTACAGCTGGCCTTGTGGAGAGAGCAGAGGATCCAAGCGCAGAGAAAAACAAGCCCCTGAAAGAGAGGAACCCAGGAAACCTGAGCCCTTGCAGATATCAGCCATTTTGCTCCAACATGGGGCAACAGACTTTGTTAATGGAAATAAAATGCTTTATAGTCTGGTAACTGTAAGTTTCTACCCCAAATAATACCCTTTATAAAAGTAAATAGATTTCTGGTTTCTTGCATCAGTACCCCTTTGTCTGACTAATACATTCCCTATTCTATACTGCCTTAATATTCTAGTCTATTTCCTTCAAAAGAGAAATGGATATGTCAGAATACTTCACCTATATATAATCAGCTTATAAAATAATAATAAGGAAAGGTAGGCATACTAAATATATTTCTTGGCTAACTGAGAATGAATGATAGAATTGATGGATGAATTAAATTTCAATATCAAACAAATTTTCTTTGCCTGTGATTTAACCACAATTTAATGTTATTTTTATTTTCATAAAGAAATGGTGACAACTTGTATATTATTCTCTAAAATATGCACTCCTTTAAGTCAGGACACATCTTTTATTTTTTCCTCTTGATATTTCCAATATATAATATAAACTTGGCACATTCCAGGCTCCAAAATAATATGAAGTAAAACAATGAAGTAAAAGCCAAATGGTGGATAACAAAGAAGACATTTTTAAGGCTGTTACCAATGTTAAGTTACTCATTACAATGAATTTAAATCCCAGAAGCCCTTTTTGGTAGTCCAAATATTCACATGAAGATCATGTAGCTGCCCCTTCTGTGATTTCCCCTGCATCATATCTTTGATGTGACCAAAGACACAGCCAGAACCATGCACATTACAAGTACAATTAATAATTCATTCATTATATCCTCAGCTCTGGAAATTTCTGTCTGTTTAACATTCTTTAAACATTGTAACAATTTTATTTTTAAAACTGCTGCTTTTACACTTAACCTTGTTGAAGATTTCTTTCACAGTTCAAAATCTCATTTGAAGTTTACAATTAATTCCAAGAAACATTTTACACTTCTAAGATGTTAATATGCTATTTATCATTGAGGAAGTAGACAAAACTCTTCACTCTTAATTATTGGATCAAATCTCATCACTGATTCACAAAAGTTCACTTGTTAAAATATTTGAAATAAAACTATTCACACATACACATATAGTATAATAAACAACTAAACACCATATCTCTGTCATCCACTTTTTAAAAAGTTTTGTCATATATACTTTTTTATAATAGATGTATTATTACAAATAAATCATGTTTTGATCGAATCAAACCCCCCTATTCTAATCTATAGGCAAAGCCTATTGATTATCATGAAATTTTTATTTTTTTCCAAATCCTTTTTTAATGCATTTATTACATGGATTTGGATAATCAAGATAGCTGGCTAGCTAGATAGATGAAAGTTTTTTCCTAGATATATAGTTATATAATTCGCTTTATTTTATGAAATTTATGTCATTTTCTGGTTCATTTTACTTTTTTCCATACAGCAGTAATTTAGAGATATCCTTCTCTCTATTCTTTAAAAATTTATATAAGCTTCATCCTTTATTTCATGGAATTTGGTCACTTGTTGAATTGAAAGTATTGAACATGAGAACAGCTGTTCTGATACAGACTATGAATAAAAGGCCAACCTTCCCCCATCCACCAGTGACCACTTACAATAACCTCCTCATCATTCTGGACACAAGACAATTCATTCATCACCACTGACAATGCTTTACGACATTGGTAACTTTAACGTCTGTGGAAAAGGCATTTATCAGCAAATTATAACTTTTTACTAAAACTGCTTGGGTGTACACTGAAATATACATATTCACAAAAAGAAGTCAGAGAAATAGAAATTAAAATGCACCTTATGTCGTTTTTATTTTTTGCAACCTGACCTCATTCCAGGTCTCCTTTCCTACAGAATGCAAAGAGGACACCCACAAGCAAACCCACTGCTTAAGTCACAAAGTACTAGATTTTACAAATATCTTCCTCTAGGAGAATCCACACATTTTGAAGTTAGTAGCACACTTAATACATAATCTAAAATTTGGACCCCTTTTTTCAGAAGCCACAGTTTGTTTCCCTCTCAACTGTGGAAACCAAATCTGTCTATGGACCTCACATGAAAGGGAAGAGTTCATTGGTCTAAGCTGTGGTACAGAGGGCATCCAACAGCCAACCTCAGGCCTGGCCCTTTGTTCAGCATCTCCAGTAGAAGTGTCTAGTCTAGAGGGCAAAATGTTTCCCTTTTGATCATAATCATCAAGTGAAATAATTCTGGAGTCTTCTCAGGTCTTCCTTCATTCTCTGTGAAAATACACAAGCAACTTTGCTTTATAAAGTAGGGTAAGCATCCAATCCTTAAAAGCAAGGGAGAAGGGGCTGAAGATCCAGGAAAAAGAAGAGGGCTGGCTGTTGTAGCTGGCCATCATATTGTATGAAGACAGGCTGCCAGATATGAAATTAGAAAGGAGTCTTCCAACATGTCAGAGGAAGACATTTCTAGAAATGTTAGGGGAACTCTCCTTCCATATTCTTGGGGTAAAATAAGGGGGTGGGGTGGGGAGGGAGAAGTGATTGGCTTTATCAATCCAGCAAAAGGCAGGGAAGGTACAGAAAATAAGATGTTATTTAACTTCAAGTCAGTTAAATAACTAATCTCAGTATACAAAATAGCAATTTCTTCAGGAAGGCTGTTGAAGAGAGTTTGGTGGTGGCCTTTATCCATAGTTATTTGAAAAAGAAGTTTAGGTATTAGGTATAATGACTACTCTCCATGAATCTATGCCTAATGATAATAAAGAGACAAATTTAATATTATATATATGAAAAGTATCGGAGATGAAAGAGAATGTAAAACAGAATGAGTGGAAATGTACTCAAGACTACTCCTCATTCTGGTTTCATAATTTTGAGAAGCCTTTTTCTTGAAATTTTCAGGACTAGTTTCTTTTGGGCTGGGTGTACGTTTAAAATTTTCCTTCATTTCAGTTATCAAAAGAATATTGTAGAACTTACCTGATAAACCAACTTCTCACTGATTACCTTTGATCACATCCTCACATTTTGGGATTGTCAGAAGAACAGGGTTGTTACTCACTGAGGGGCTGGGACATGACTCGTGTTCATATAAAGTTGTTTGCTGATGAAGGATGTCAATATTTTTCTGAGAGCCATGCATCAGGCAATGGCACTTTTGAAATTGCTACATAAATATGAATGCATTGCTGCAGCAAGAACTTTTTGCCTTAAGGGAATATTATTTTCAGGCTGCAGAGTGCAACCTCAAATCAGGAAAGTCCAGAAAGGCCAATGCCACACTTTCAGGGTGAAAATTATTGTTATTTTAAACCATTTCCTGACATTTCTTAGTCAACTGGGTCCTTTTCACCAGCTTCCAAATATATTAATTTATTTGTTTTTTAAAAAGGCAAGGGTCTTGTGGCTTTAATTGTATCACTGGATGTCCCAACTCAAATGACTTAACTTTATCATAGAAATTAAATTGTGTTTAAAGCTTTTAAAAGATTCTTTTTGTAAAATAAAAGGAGAAATCAAGTTGGGTCCATTAAAATTTTCATGTCTGGGCCTCCCTCCCTCCCCCCCTCCTTCCCTCCCTTCCTTCCTACCTTTCTTGTCAAATCCCTCTGTACAAAATCAGAAACATTTGTAGAGTTCCAGTCCTAAAACTGTTGGCAGATTAAAAAGGGATGAATTGTGTCATCCCCAAGAGAAGTGGGTAGGGGCTGAGATACCTGGACAAGCCAGGAGACCTCAGACATGAATATCCCCTGCCCTACCAGAGGCCTGGTCAGTGGAGTGATGCCCAGAGGGGTGGAGCACTTGGAGGAGGAAGCCCATTTCATGGCCATGTCTATATGATACTACATTCCTGCAAATTCTACAAGGACACTCAGTTGCAGAATCTTTTCCTGTCCAGAGATGGGGAGTTAGGGATGAGAGTACACAGGAAGAATGGCTTACCCAATTCCCTCTGCATTTCTTATCATCACTGTCACCAGGGCTAGTCTAAACTCCTCCTTATAAAACACATACCAGGTATGGAGGGGTCTGAGTGGGGGAGGTAACATTCATTCATAAAATAGCAAAGAGTGCCTACTTGCTCCATTTCTAAATTTAGTGATCCTTTGCGAGTGGTAGATAGAAACACAAAGAATGTGCCAGTGCTGCTGGGATGGAGGGGTGGGATGCTGACTGCTAAAAAAGAGTGTTGGAGGATCCCTCCCCACCCCATGCTACTGTTGCTGGAGTTTCTGTAGGTTCTTGGCTATGCTACAAAAATGAATTTTAAGTGAATTCCAGTTCAGTTATGTCAGTAGTTTATTAAGAAAATGAGAGAAGAGAAATGGGAGAAAATAAAACAACAGGGCAAGAACAGGGTTAGAACAGCACAAAGGAAAAAGAGCTGATTTACCTTCTGCACATGCTTTTTAAACCATTAATTATTCTGCCCCTTTGTTGAGGTCAGTGGAGGAATCCCAGTTGTTTGCTGTTTTGAATGATTACCTCACCTCTCAATCCCCTGGGAAGGCCCAACGATGAGGCCCTTTGAGAATATCTGGGGCTTCTCCTTAATTCCAGGGGAAATCTCCTTCCGAATGGGGGTTCTTACAAGGTTCTTCCAGCAGTGATCTTGTGGTGTATCCATGGCCAAGTAGGTTTTCTGCCAGGTTTGAGATCCATCTCTTGATTCCCGATTCTAGTCTGCCTCACTACTGGCTCAAACAGCCCCTTAGCGTTCTGACTCACTGTAAGGCCTAGGAATGAGAGATATACAACACACAGGGAAACCAAGTTGGCGGTTCCAAGACTAGAATTCTGCCTGCCTCTTTCTATATGCACATCAAAGTGAGAAATGAAATTCTTTCTTCTCATTCCATGGTAGTAATTAAAAGCCTAGGATATTCAGGACCAGGTTCCCAGGCTGCTATGATCAACCTGAAACACAAGTATTCACTTGAAAGAACTCAGATAGGTGTCAGCCCTAATAAAAAGTTGGACACACTCTTCCTCATAATAATAAAATCTCTTAAGACCCACTCTACTATAACATTTGAAAATATATTAAATTATATAATAAAATAATGAGTAAGACTTCTTGGGAGATACAAAAAAGATCTTTCTTATCTTTTCCTCATAAGAAGTGGAAAACTTCTTTAAAGGTGTCTTTAAAATAAAGGAACTTTTTTTTCTGTGCTTTTTATATTCCAATCTAACTTGTCCACTTTGGTTGTGAGCAAGTCAAGAATGCCATCTTGCTCTTCAGTTTCCATCTGCTTCCCCAAGGCTCTGTCATTCAGGCAGCCTTCTCCCAGGAACGGCTCATTTAGGTTGATGTGGATCTTCTGGTGACAAGCTCGGTGGTGTGGGTTCTTTGGTAAGCCTCAGCACTCATGGCAGAGCTGGATCTTTCAGTGATGGAGTCTTAGTTACCCAGTTTTTGAGGTTTTGGTAGCTAGCCTCGTACTTTGATGGCTGTACATTATTTGTAGTTATGGCTTCTTTCAATCTGCTGTTAGGCTAGGGGCCATAGTAGTGGCTACAGATAGCTCTTCAGCCTGGGTGTGCTGAAACTGATCCCTTCTGTCCAGGAGGTCATTATGTCTCTAAACCAGCTTCAAATTACTTCCCTAATTATGGCAGGGATTTGAGCAGTAGGTGTTCATGGCTCACTAACATGGGCAACTGAAACTGATTTGTACTGTTATGGAAATTTAGTGTGTTTTTCAATCAAACCCACTTCCACACCTGCCGGAGGTAGATTTTAAGTCAGATTTTAAATCAATCTGAAGGTATAGGAAGGCTACTGATTTCTTTCACACATGGGTGGGTTTAAACTTTAGCTTTGCTTAGTATTGGAATCCAGCTAATGGAATTTGCTAATCAATAGCCATAGTCAGTGCCAGGCAATGCCCCCTATCCTGTTCTTGGCAAAGGGGGCTTCTTTTTAACAGCCAGGGAGTTACTCATGAGTCTGCTTGCCACACAAGTATGGGATGAGCACCAGCCTCTGGAGCATGGGGGAATCTACTTCACAAATTTTCACCACAGATTTTCAGTCTCAACCTTCTACTCTTCTTTGGATGGTGTTTTTTGTTCTTCTGGTCTCCAGAGGCCTTCAAAAAGTAGGTTTAGATAGATCCTGACTGATTATTAGCTTTCCTGTAGGATAAGCTGAGTCTTAGAGCTCCATACTCTTCTACTATCTTGGATCCCAGTCCCTTGACCCATTCTTAACCTATTTCTGTACTTCCTTCTGATAGTCAGAACAGTAATCACATTTAACATGGATGAATAGAAGAATTACAAATAAATCAAAATATAAGAACAAAGAGATAAATTGAACAAAAATATTCTAAAATTTAATAATTTCAGGACATAAAAAGCCAACACAGCAAGCAAATAAATAATTTAATATCATATAATGAAAAAATTTTAAAATCTAAGGCTTCAATAAAATTATATATGTGTGTATATATATATATCAGAAATTAGATGGATAGACATCAGGAAGATATAAAAATAGGAGTTGCAGAACTCAGTAATAAATTAGATGTAAAGCAAGCAGAAACCAAGTATAATTTAGTATGATATGAAAGTGCTTAGTCACGAGAGAAATCATAGTTAAGGGCAGAAAAAGTGAAAAGAACAGATAAGAAAAATCAATTGAAATAAGAAAGAAAATTTAAATACAGAGAAACTGGAAGAACTAAAATGCTGAAATGTAATTTTCAAGTGGTAAAAACTTGACTTCCTTAGATATAAAATAAATCCATGGCAAAAATTTATTTTTTATTTCATTAATTGGAGAATCAGTAAGATGATAAATGATTCAAAGAGCTTTTAAGTACTTTATTTTTTGAAAGGTACAAAAATTAAGGTTTTGTTTCCTTTTAAAATTCAGTGATGATAATATATATATAGATAAGTGCATATGTCTTAAGTGTAAATGAATTTGCATGAACAGAAAATGGTCCTTTAAACAGAACCAAGAATCTGAAGGAGAATATTGTCATTTTTCTAGAACTCTCCCTTAAGCTGTCTTCTAGTAAGGATTGGAAATGTATGTGTCTAGAAAGGATAAATGGAAAATGCTTTTCTCTGAGAGCTTTGATGCTCTTGAAACTAATGCAAAACTGGCAAGGTTTTTAAGAATTTTGCGTGAGTGGATAAAATGCCAGGCTGGATGGAAGGAGACAGTGATGTACTAAGGAATATACAGCAAAAGAGCTGACAGTTCTGGAATCTACAACCTGGATTTTCTACCCCCAAAAATTATTCTTTAAGACTATGTTAATTTCTTCCCTACAGAAAAATTAAATAAATTTCTCAAAGAGTTCTTCATAACAAAATTCTCTTAAACTGTAATATGCAAGGGAATTTTTGTAATATAATTAGAAGATTAACAAAAAGTTTTCTATTTCACCTCAGTAGCTCATAAAATCACATATATTTAAACCACAGGATTAACACATATTTCATGGTTTCCAATTGCTGTGTAGATTTCTGAAAACATATTCTTGGATATGTTCTAGAGAATGCATGGTCTAATAGAAGAAGGTTTAACGTCAGTACAAACTATTTAAATGTTGCTAGTGTATTTATAAAGAAATCAAGTAAACACCCAAACAGAAAAGATACAATTAAATATTCAGCATTTTTGTCACTGCTATTTCCTGGAAATCTCTCTCTTTTGCATGACTCTAATGAGAGCATTGTTCATCTCTTTGTTCCTAAGACTATAAATGAGTAGATTCAGCATGGGGATCACCATAGTATAAAACACAGAGGCCACCTGATCCTTTCCCAAGGAGTAGGACTTCTTTGGTTTTAAATAAGTAAAACTTGTAGTGCCATAATAGATTGTGACTTCCAGGAGGTTGGACGCACAAGTAAAGAAAGCTTTGTGCTTTCCTGAAGAAGAATTAATTTTCAGAATAGTAGTCAAAATAGTTATGTAGGAAACAGAGATTGTGTTAAGAGTCACCATTAGGTCTAAAAAACGACAAATAATTATCATGATTTCAGTATCCTGAGTGTCAGTGCAGGACAGGGTTAAAATTTGTGCTAAGTCACAGTAAAGTGGAGCCACAGAAATGCAAACTGTTCAAGAAAAGAAGGTTGATTAATGATTCAGTAAAACTAATCATGTAAGACCCAGTGATGAGGGTGTGGCAGAGTCTCCTGGACATAACAACTGGGTAGTGAAGAGGGTTGCAAATAGCTACATAGTTGTCATAGGACGTTGAAGAGAGAAGGAAAAATTAAGTAACAGAAAAGAGGGAAAAAAAAAAAACCACATCTGTGTGAAACAGACCATGAATGACATATTCTAATTGGAAGTCAGTAAGTTCTCTAAGGTTTTATGTATGATGACCGTTGAGTAACTGAGGTCAATGAATGGCAGGTGACTGAGTTAAAAGTACATGGGGGTGTGAAGCTGGAGATCCAGACGAATTATCAGTATCATTCCTACATTTCTTAGCATGGTAATATTAGGAGAAATAACATAAAAAAGAACCACTGGATCACTTCAGAGTCTGTCAAGTCAATAAAGATGAAGTCAGGCACATTTGTGTTATTTCTTCTTTCTATAATTGCAAAAGATTGCTGTAAACTCCTGAGAAATCAAAGGTGATACTTGGTATGAATGACTTCAAAACTGTTTTTCTTTATAGAAATGAGCTCTAATTTTTTAAAAATCAGCTCAATGATTTTAGAAATTCATGGTTAAAATTAGTTCAGCAAAATATGTCTGAAAAAATACTATTTTATTCTGCCAATTATAAAACAGTTAAAAGTAAATATTTAAAAATTATATAATAGAGAAAATTTTATATACATGCACATATATATTGCATAATTAGAATGAACATGAAACTGTTATAAATATTTGTCATCATTAGCACACTTATCAAGATGAAAACATTATGCCATAGGTATTATTCCTGTATACACTTTTAGATGAGAAAAAGGGCACAAAAAGTTGTTTACCTAGAGTGACAACCATTAAATATTGTTGACCCAGTGATTCTACCATGATTGATTGTGTCCAGAAGTCAAGTTCATAACATATATTTAATATCAGCAAATCAAAAAAACAATGCTAGTTATCTAATAAACAATGATAGAGAGCTTTAATGCATCATTTACTGTTCTTTTCTAACCAGTATAATTTAGTAAAAATGATAGCTCAAATATTAAAACTTTGTATGTATTAATATTAGAGAGTACACATTATTATGAATTTTCAGACACATTTTAACAGATTATTTAATAAAATTTCTTCCAAAATTATATTTTCAAAATATATACATTTCTTGATGACTCTCATTATATCAGTTCTATATTTCTGTTTCTATAACTACTAGAATTACGTAGGTAAGGTCTACATGTTATATATATGTAAATGCATTTCCTTCTGATAATATTCCCATATTTTTAGGATAAACTAAAAAGCTGTAACTTTGAGATTAATACTTAACATGAGTCAAAGTTGTTGAAAATCTTCTTCCAGTATTATCTGTCTAGAAATTTGTCAACCTCTAGTTTTTATGACAATGAAAATATGTAAACCTTTAATGAAGCCTGACATTTCTGTGATATAGTACTTGGTTTCTATGAGTTGAATTACGTTCAATTTTTAGTGCTGGATTTTTTCTTCATGTCAAATAAATCAAAGGAATTGGAAAGTTCACGAAGAAATTATGTATCATATGTATACCAGGGAGTTACTGCGAATACGAGCAGAGCAGATATTCCCTGTGTTTCACACAAATAATGCCCAGGCAACTCTTATATTGAGGATTATGGTAATGCAATATTTGGTTATCTCTAGGATTAATTTCCAAGGAAGATTGCTTGGCATGATACCAAGGTTAAAAGTTCAAGGACTAATGCATCTGTGTCAGGTTTGTAACAGAAATTTACCTTCCACTTAGAAGCCACATAATGTTGAGCAGCATTTTTAGTATTCTTTTCTGATGTTTACTTTATAACTGGGTAAAAGAGTAGGCATTTCTGTAGAAATGCTTAATTAATCTGTGGCTGTAAGTCCATATCATTAATGACCAGGATATTATAGCATATTTTTCAAAATGAAATAATTTAATATTTAAAAGGTTGATAGTATCATAGAATTGAACACTTTTCATTATTTAAAAATGTTAAACAAAATTCAAATAAAAAAATGGAAATCATTCATAAAGTTATTCTTCAGATGTATTTTCTTCCAAACATTCCCCGTTGTGCATATAAAGTTTCTTTATATTTATGCTCACATATTTATGTAATTTTGCCACAGCTGAATTTTCATTTTTATTTAATTTTATTTATTAACTATTATACATCTTGATCAATGTTTAAAAATATGCTTGAAAAATCCACAATTTCAAGAATTTTGCATTGACTGGTGCAAATCAAAGATTTTGTATCTTGGACATACAATTATCAACTCTAGTATGAACTATATTGGTTCAAATAGAGGGGCAGCAGAGCCATGTGTAGGGAAAACACAACTGAGTTCAGCTATATCACACATAAATTCCAAAGGAGGACCCACTGGCAAGGTGCTAAACTACTGAGCTGTCTGGCCTGCCTATAGTGTCTGGATATACTCAGAGGCCTCAGGAGCCCTGCTATTTGAGCTAATATTTACTTTGGGGAGTCTATGAGTTCCTGCTGAGATGTGCATAAGTGTAACATCTGAAATGACCTCCTGATTCACTTTGAAATCTCTTAGCTATATAAACTCATTTGTCTTTACCCTTTCCCACTTTTGATCAAGGTCTTTTTCCAGTTGCTTTGTTAGTTGGTGCTTGGTAGTAATCCCTCAGTGCCAGGGGAGGCTCATCCCCAGGAGTCATGTCCCAAGATGAGGGGAAGGTAATGCATTTATATGCTGAGTTTGGGCTTAGAGAGAAGCAATGAGGCTAT
>JAQZBX010073908.1:0-14841 GCA_029593785.1 Cabassous unicinctus
GTGACAGCATCATGGCTCAGTGGATGTGTCTATGGCTCCATTCATGTAGCAGGTACATTCTCTGACAGTTTCTGTGGATCCAACATAGTGCATCAGTTCTTCTGTGGTGTTCCATCACTGGTCCACTTGCTTATTCTGGGGAACATAGTTTAGAACATACATTTATTAGTTTTGCTTATTCTGCTTATTCTGGGGAACATAGTTTAGAACATACATTTATTAGTTTTGGCTGTTGTTTCACTTCTGTGTGTTTTATTTTAATGGCTATTTCTTATGTTCACATTTTTCCCACTGTTCTAAGAATCCCATTTGCAAAGAGCAGACAAAAACATTTTCAGCCTGTGTGCCCCACCTCACTGGGGTTATGCTTCTCCTGCTTTCCAGGATTATCATGTATGTAACAAGAAACTTCAAATCCTCTTCACAGAAATTGTTGGTATCTGTGCTTTACACTTTGTTGGCCCAACACCCTGAATCCTCTCATCTTTAGCCTGATACAAGGACATGCTGATGGCATTAGGAAAAGTAATAGCTGATAAAATGTGCAAAATAATTTATTGACTTTGATATTTAGAATTTAATTAATAAGAATGCCTCTTTTAAAATAAATATGCACCGTTATTATCCTATTTCTAATCAATAGAATTTAACAGTGGGCTATCCAAGAGTGTACCAGGTCAAAATTTTATTATTATTTTATTTGCAGTAAATGAGGAGCTTGGAAATACTTGACTCAATGATTCACTTTCCAGGACTTATTTTATATACCTTGTTCTACTTGTATGCACATTCTGGATGTTTTAGATTCACTGTCATTGTTTTCCAAAACCCTGCCATAACCCAACATTTTAGGTAGCAATTTACTTTTATTTCTGGAAGTAAATTTTATATTTAGTGTCAGTAGTTAAAATGAGTATGCATAAATATTCATAACTTTTCTTAAAGGGTTCTCTCAATTCATGCTAATTAAATATTTACTTGTTGAATTCACAGCAGAACCATCATTGGACTGGTAATATTTCTGTGGTCTCTTGTCACTTAAGTATTAAGAATGACCAAAGGTGATGATGACAACATTCTTGTTTAAACAGATTCAGAACACATCATCATCAGGAATGGTTTGTTTTGTTACAAATATACACAGTATATCACAGTCCTGAAATGATTCTGAACATGTCTTGTCTCGGCATATTTATCTAACTAGTATTCTTTTTCCGAATAGAGTATCTTAACAGAAATTTCTATGAATTCCTATTCCTTTATTCTTTACTTTAATTTATTTTATTGTGTTATACCTTCCGTCCCTCTTCCCTTCTTCTTTCCTGATTTCATTGTTTCTCGTTCCTCTTTCTCTTGTTTATCCTATTCTGCATTTTCTGTCCTTGTTTTTTCTTCTATACATTAGAAAGATTTTTCATTGCCCTGCTTAATAACGTGCTCTTTTTACTGCTATTTTTAAAAAGATTATCATACAACTTACCTAAAAACTATCATTACTTCTACTTTCTTTTTGGCGGCCTTGGTGTGGATATAACCACTCCTGAATCTATGTCCCAGTGTTACACTGGTTGTGAGATCTTGTTCTAGGAGATGGAATCATCCTGAAATTGTTGTTACTCAGGTATCAAAATCCTTTACTATACTCTTTCCTTCCCTGTCTCTGTACATTAATGCCATTGACTAAAAAATGCATTATATCTGTGAGCATGATTAAAGTAGAACTCAGGCAAGACTATTTTACCAGAAACACTGAAATTTCATGCTTTTTTGGGGGTACATGTGATGTTTATTTTCATTATCTATTAATTTTACAATTATTAACATTGACTATTTTGGTAGTACTGGTCTTTTACTCAAATATTATTCTCCCAAGATTTTCTGCATCTCATTTTTGGTCATTCCATGCTTCCTATTGATCTGGGTGTGATTTGGTGATATTCTGGATTTTATTTCTCACAATAAACTCTAATAGTGCAGAAAATTAATTTTTTCTCTATTCTCAAAATATATCCAGGAGTGAACACTGCTTATGATTTCCTCTGTTATCATCCTGGTCCTTACCCCATTCCCTTTCATTTAGATTTTTGGTACTGTCCCTGACCTGGCTGACTTGATTCTTCTTTCCTTGATTTCAGTCCAATAGTTTCTGTATCCTATAGGATCAACACTAATGTCATCCAAATCAAAGTCCTCCCATTCTCCTCCAATGCTCTCCACTAGCAGTTCTTTAGTTCTCTCAGTCCTGATTTCTCCTACTAATCACCTCCTTCAGGGCAACAGTGTGCACTTTGTTCCTGCTTCAGACATATTGCCCTTGATCCTCCCTCCAGTATGAATGCTCTTCCTCCACATATCTACTCAGTTACATTTTCACACCTCCAGATCATTTTTTAAAAATCTGTGAGGAAAAAAAAAACTGTATGTGTACAGATTACTGTAAGTTTAAGTGACCACCTAGATTGAATATTTAACAGACCTAACATCCAATTTGGCCAGGTATCTCGAGTAGAGTTGAGTGCCCACATTTCAGGATATATCTAGATCTAGTCTGATGTTCTGAGCTGATTTAGACTTAGTAAATCTTCTATAAGTTTCCTTCAAGTGTAGGATTTCCATAAATTTAGAGTTCTGATCAGGAAGAGACTGCTTATTTTATAATCATGATATTGAGGAGTTAACATCCAAACTGAACCTGCAGTTCTATACATAATGGCCAATTTATAAATACAATTAATATGTTTTTTAGGCTTTGATCTTCTCTAAATATAGAGGAGTTAACATTAATCATTTGGATTCATAATTTGATTAACAAACATTTCTTTATACTGCATTTCTTCAGATATCTGTCTTTCAAAAACTGCAGCATTTTTTCCTGAGTATTTTTTATATAGATTTTGATATTTTATTTCATAATCATGTAAACAAATTCATCTAAAATATGAAACCCGCTGAAAATCATTGAACTAAATTAATCTATATTTTAATCTGTGTAGGCAAAGTTACTCAATACGATGTCTTGAGTAATTGAGTATTTTCACTGTGTAATATTGTGTTCTATGTATACAGCAATATTCTACAACCCTTAATGTTCTTTTAGAAATAGAGATTTTTTTCTAGGTTATTCATATTATAAGTAAGTCCACAATTAATATACTAAAACATAAAATTATTTTTATATTTGTGAGTATTTTTTTAAAAATCTTAGAATTCATCCCCCATGTACAATCAATGATATTTGGGTAACCACATAGATTTGCATTCCTCACTTAAGTCATTATTAGAGCATTTTCATTATTTCAATAATAATAATAAATAAAAATTTTATCACACATCAATTTCTACTACCACCTGCAGATAATAAGGGTATCTGTCTGACTGTCTTATAACCAGCTTTAAAATTATCATTTTTGAAGTCATTTATAGGTTAATACAGGAAAATTGGTGATGCATTATCACATTATTTGTACTATATTTATTTTTATGTTTTATGTTCCTGTGTATGTTTTAATTTCTAAATGTTCAGTCTGGCCTCTTTGCTCTTGTCTCTCTTAGTATATTAGTTATTTCTCCTTATACTTGCATGGACATTTTTATATACTAAACATACAAAATTCAAATTGCATTTTGTGAAATACCATTCCTTTTAAGCATCAATTTTGGTATATAATGTATATTAATAAGTAAAAGGTACAGCAATTTTAAAGATCCAAAAATATCTTGCTAAAGTTCCTTTCTCCTTTTGAATAAATATCAGCATACTGGCAGGTTTTACCCTAACTCCGATATTTGGAATTCTGTATGTTCTGACTAATTCACAGCAAACACATATTAATAGAAATTTAGAAATAGCCCAAAATGAAGATCTTCTTAACTGACTGCCTAGGACTTAAGTCACCAATTTTAATATACATAGTATACAATAATTATCAGCTTTTCTCTATTGTTTTTGTAATTTTTTTAGATTAAAGTATTTAATTAATTAATTCAATGACCGAGTACTATCTATAGGCCAGTTACTTCTGAGTTACATTTTGGATCTTCTTTCTTATTATATATTTACTTCTAAGTATTTTTAATTATACAATATGTATGTTCACAGAAAAATCCTGGAAAAAACACAGCATTCCCACATACCACCCCCCCGATTATTAACATCATGCATTAGTGCAACATCCTTATTACAATTGAAATAATATTTAAATTTTACTATAAACTATAGTCCATAATTTACATTAGATTGCATTTTCCCATATACCACTCTATTATCAACAACAGCATCAGTGTGTATATTATAATTTAAGAAAAAACATTTTAAAATTCTACTATTACATAAAATCCATTGCTTATGAGAGGGTTTACTGTGTTGTACAATCCATGTTTAATATTGTATTTGTTCCAGTAACATATATAGAACCTAAAATTTCTCCTTTTAACTACATCACATAGATAATCCAGTGCCAACTACAATGTTGTGCTACTATCACTATCAGACATTTCCAAAACTATACAATCAACGAAAATAGAAATTCTGTACAAAGTAAGTATTAACTTTCTATTCCTTACCCCATACGAGACCCTGGAAACCTATTCTAGTTTCCATATCTGTGAGTTTCCTTAATCTAATTATTTCACATTAGTGAGTTCATCCGGTATTCATTCTTTTGTGACTGGTTTACATCCCTCAACATAATGTCTTCAAAGGTCATCAATGATGCTGCATGAGCAGAACTTCATTCATTTTTTTATATATAATTAAATTTTATTTTTAAAGAAGCTTTAGATTACATAAATGTTACATTAAAAATATAAGGGATTCCCATATCCCCCACACCCTTCCCCTGCCACAGTTTTCCATATTAACAACATCCTTCATTAGTATGATATATTTGTCCTAACTGATGAATGCATATTGAAGCATTGCTACTAACCATGGACTACAGTTTAAATGATGGTTTACACTTTGTCCCACACAGTTTTGTGAGTTACGACGAAATATACAATTGCCTGTATCCATCACAGCAATGTCATGCAGGACAAATCCAATATCCTGTAAATACCTACATATTACACTAATTCTTCCCTCTCCCATCCCTCAGAACCTCTGGTGGCCACTACCTTTATATCAATGATAAGAGTTCTTTCATGGCTAGAATAACATTAAGTCTTTAGTAGAATAATGATAAGTCTACTTTAGTCCATTGTTCATTTTCCGTTCTTGAGGACTTTGGGATATTGATGTCCTCTTTGTTTCTAACGGACAGGGTTTTAAATCCCATGGGATAGATGAATGTAGTTCTCTTGCTTGCTGTTGCAAACAATTTTTTTCCTTGCAATGGGCATTGTCCATCATCATCTCGTTGTCAGTTGTCCTGGGGGAATCCAATGAACTGGAGAGTAGGGGTTGCAACACTGCTGAAATTCAGGGCTCAACAGGTACTTGGATGGACAAAAGATTTAAGTCTCTGGGACATATATTTATCATGTATAGTGCTTATTAAGGGTTCAAATACCAAGGTCAGAAGAGCCATGTGTACAGAACCTATTAATGTATGCAATTCTGTTAAACTGGGGAGCATAAATTCCAAAGTAAGACCCACTGACACCATGCCATATATCTGAGCTGTCTGTCCATTTATAGTTTCTGGATATTTATAAGGCACCCAGGAGCCCTGCTATTTGAGACACTGTTTACTGTGGCAGTCAATGAGACCCTACTGAGACTTGCATCAGTATAACCTCTGGAATGAACTACCAACGCATTTTAAAATCTCTTAGCCATAAAAACTCTTTTGTATTTACCATTTTGGTCAAGGTCTTTTTCCAGGTGCATTGTTAGTTTGTGCTTGGTAGTAACCCCTCAGTGCCAGGGTGGCTCATCCTCAGGACTCATGTCCCATGCTGTTTATATGCTGAATTTTGCTTAGAAAGAGGCCACACTTGAGTAACAAGGAGGTTTCATGAGGTGACTCTTAGGCAATGTACATTACTAGGCTAAGTTTCAATTTCACAAGAAAAGTTTCATAAATACTGTCATCAATGTCAAGAGCCATGCATAATGGGATGTCTTCCTTCACTAGATTTTGCCCTTACACTCAGGGGATACTTTCTGTCCTATTAGAGAATGTAGCAGAACTCCACAGGATGGGATTCAATATTCTTTTGGTTATTGTGTGAATTTCCACCCACCAAGACAATGTCCCATGAACAATTGAACATAATGATATGTCTTAGAGGCATATTGTATACATTCCCATACATTCCCACATCACTGACACCCCACACCATTGATCCTTTACTTTCACTGCTGTGGCATTTCTGTGATCCAAAACCTCTCCAAAAATGAAGCCAACAAAATCACCAAATAAAATTAATAAGAAAATGATATAATTTAATAAATATTCAATAAAATACAAAAATTAAAACAATTTGAAATTAAAAAATTAAAAAAATTAAACATTGTGACTTTCATAAGTGTAAGAGCTGTTGTCTTGTATGTACAATGGCATTTTCTTCTATATATTCCCCCAGTGTGTTATTATTTTTTTCATTTTATCAAAGACAATTTAGTATAATGAAAAGTCCCTTAGAGAATACAGCTGATTCCCTGTATGATTCCCATGGCCCTCTCCCTTTCTGCCTCTGTCTTACTAGTAACATTTTACATGCAAATGGTACATTTGTTAAATTTGATATACAGATATTAAAAGATTGCTACTAACCATGGTCAATGTTTTACCTTATGGTTCTTATTATGGATCACACATTTTTATAGCTTTTTACAAAATTTGAAGTGGCCTGTATTCATTTTTGTAAGTTCATGGTGAAAAAATTGTAATGCCCTAAAAATGCCCTATGTTCTATATTCTCTATTTTTCCCTTCCCCTCTCCTCATATCCTATGGTAATCACTGAGTTTCAATTTTTGAATAATAAGATTCACAGCTACATGCAATAATATTGAGAGCATGATATATTGGTTCTTTTCTTTTATTAAGCACTGCCTATGTCCTCAAGGGATTCTTGTCCCTCTAATTGAGAACACAGCAGGTCTACTCAGGATGGGAGTTTAATGTTTTCTTGTTCATTGTTTGGTCTCCAGCCATTGATATAACAAACTATTACAAGATGAACACTTAGATATTCCATAGATGCCTGCCCTAGGGGCACTCTATCCCTTACCCCTCCACACCCAACATCCTACACCAGTAACCCTCCCCAATACTGAATATTTCATTGTATGCAAAGTTCACATTTTATGTATCTATTCATTATTTGATGGACAATTGGGTTACTTCTATCCTTTGGCAATTGTGATTAATGCTGTTGTGAACATGAGTGTGCAAATATATGTTCAATTACTTTGGATACATACCTAGTAGACAAATTGCTAGGTCATATGGTAATTCTATAATTAGCTTTCTGAAGAACTGCCAAATTGTCTTCCACAGTGGTGCAACATTTAAAATTTCTGCTAACACTGAATGAGGTTTCCTATTCTCAAAATTGTTTGCAACACTTGCAATTTTCTGTTTTTGTTTAAACATAGCCATCCTAGAAGGTGTGAAATGTTATCTTACTGTGGGTTATATTGCAATTTTTAAAGAATTTTTTTTAATTTTCATTAAAAAATATATTATCTCAAAATTACAGGAAATTCCCATATAACATCCCCCCCATGTGAACACATAGATTTTCTTATGACTCTCTTCGAATTGGGTGACAATTTTGTTTCATCTGATGAGCCAATATTGAAGCATTGCTACTTGCCAAAACTATATTTTTCTTTATGGTTTACACATAGTGCTGTACAGTCCCATTGGCCTTGACCAATGTGTATCATGTATCTGCCATTGCAGTATCATACCGAAGAATCTCACCATCACAAATATGCCCTTTATTCCTACCAATTCATCCCTCCACCTCCATTCCGAATCTTAATTTACATTTTTGACTTGCATTCTTCTCAAAGCTTATGTTGTTGTGCTCCTTTTCATGTAGTTTTTAGCCATTTGTATATACTCTTTGGAGAAATGTCTATTCAAGTTTTCCCCATTTTTAATTTGGTGATTTTCCTTTATATTGTTGATTTATACAATTTTTATAATGCATTCTCAATATTTGCTGTCCAAATATTCTCTGCCGTTGAGTAGGTGTCTTTTTACTTTCACGTTAAAATCTTTTGATGCACAGAAATTTTTCATTTTGATGATGTCACATTTATCTATTTTTTTTCTTTTGTTGTTTGTACATTAAGTATAAAGTCTAAGGAACCATTGTTTAACATGAGATTGTGAAGATACATCCCTTCATTTTATTCTAGAAGTTTACTAGTCCTTGTATTTGTCATTGATTCATTTTGCATTAATTTTTGTATATGGTGTTATGTTTGTCTTTTCCATGTTTTCATAGCCATCTGTTGGAATTTTGATTGTGATTATGTTAAATCTGTAAATCATTTAGGGTAGAACTGACATGTTCTGGAACATCTAAATTTTATATTTTTCCCCAATAAAATGTTGAGTTCTATTGTTGCAGGCAGCTAATTTATCTAATTATCAATTTATTGTTTCAAGCCTTCTCTTAAAGCTCTCTTAGCATGATGGGCTTTACTTTTACTCTAGGCATATACTGCCCTTATTCTAACACAAGGCATTTCTGTGACCCTCTACAATGAATGGTTAGACGTTCAACATTTCCAACTCTTGTGAAAATTCAAAAGATCTTCATACAACAATGTTACTTTGATTTGTTTCCCTCAAGATGTTATCTTTCCCCATATAGTGGTTATTTTTCCAGCTTCATGAAGTTGTTTCTTATGCAAATGTAAGTTAAATTTTATCAAATGATTTATGCATGTCCTGTGCATGATTCAAGAATTCCAAGCTTTACAGAAATACCATTTTATGTGCTAAAATCCAGAAAGTCATGCAGCTATAATAAGTGAGATTGCAAGGTGAATTTGTTCTCCTCTTAGTAATTGTCACTAAGTCTAGATTTGCCTATTCTCAAATGTCTGAAATAGTAATATAGCATATGTATTCTAGTTTTAGGATTGATTCCTGATTTCATTTAAAAGTAGCAACCCTGACTAATGTAATGAATGGATTAGAGAAGGGACATGATGGATGTTAACATTATCATTAAAAGAATATTTCAAGGATACTAACAAGGAATTATGCTTAAAGTTTTATTGCAGAAGTGGCAAGAAGAGGTACTATTAGATTTGTTTTTTGTTTTTTTTTAAGATTTATTTATTTTATTTATTTATCCCTCCCCTTGCCGCTTTGTGTTGCTGTGTCCATTCACTGTGTGTCTTCTCTGTGTCTGCTTATCTCCCCCTTGCTGTGAGGTCTTGCCGCATCAGCCCACGTTGCTGCGCGAGCAGGCCTGCCCTCACAAGGAGGCCCTGGGAAGCGAACCCAGGGCCTCTCATATGGTAAACGGGTGCTCTATCCATTGAGCCACACCCACTTCCTGCCTTGAGGTTGCTGCATCAGCCCACCGCACCGCTCAGGCCCACGTGCCCTCACAAGGAGGCCTCGGGAAGCGAACCCTGGCCTCCCATATGGTAAACGGGGGCTCTATCCATTGAACCACACCCGCTTCCCTATTAGATTTGATATTAAAGAAATAAATCACATCAGTATTGACAATAAATTACTTTTGGCAGCTGATGTATGTAAAAATGAATCCTGATTATTTTTTATTATTCTATAGATATTGAAAGAATTTTGTGTTGGAAATGTGATTTCTATGGAATATTATTATTTCAGTTATGAATCAATTTTATTTTGTAAAATTAAATTTCAAAATAAAGTGGTGTGAAATGAAGGATATACAGATCTGATGCTTTAATAAATATAAAATTGCCAAAATTTATATTATATTTAAACCATTGAATGTTTACTACATTTTCTCCTTGTGAATTTTAAATAATTTTCAATCTTGATATATGTGCCCTTTAATATTGCTATATCTTTATTTAATATAATTTATTTTTTTCTTTAATTTTAAAGGAGCTTTAGATTGCATAATTGTTACATCAATAATATAGGGGATTTCCCTAGACCCCTCTCCTCCCACTCCCATACTTTCTCCCACTAACAACAACTTTAATTAGTTTGGACATTCAAAAACATAGTGAATCAGCACTAAATATTATCTGTAGTTTACATTATAGTTTACACTTTGCACCACACAATTTTATAGGATTTGACAAAATATATAACAGATTGTACCCTTCATTGCAATATCATGCAGAATAAATCCAATGTTCTTAAAATACCGCATGCTACCTCTCTTCTTCCTTCTCCATCCCTCAGAACTTCTGAAGACTATTTTCTTTCTTTTTTTTATTTTTTTTGAGATGACAAAGAAGTCTGATAGATTTTATTTTTTTCAATTCTTTTCTTTTAATATTTAAAAAAAAAATTTTTAAAGATACTTAGATTATATAAATGCTATCCAAAATATAGGGATTCCCATATGCCCCACTCCTGACACCTCCCACATGCTCCCACATAAACATCCTACATTATTGTGGCACATTCATTACAATTGATAAATTCATCATGGCACTCTGCTATTATGCATGGACCATAGTTCATATTGTAGTCTACCTTCTATCCCACACAGTTCTATATGTTATGGGATGATATAAATTGGCCTATATCTGTCATTGCAGTGTCATTCAGGATTATTCCCAAGTCCCAAAAAAGCCCCCATACTTCAACTGTTTTTCTGGAGACACCCAGGCCCTATGATCAGGAATGATAACTCTGGAGTTTGATGCCTTCCCAGTGGGCCCTACTTTGGAGTTTGTGCCCCTGAGAGTGACAGATTTGGACTCAATTATGTCTTCCCTACACATGACTTATCTGTCTCTTCTATTTAAACCTACACTTGGTGTTGGAATTTTTAGGTGTACATCCAAGAGACATGAGTCCTTGGGTTGCCATGTACCAGCTGGTCCTGGAAGACCAGCGGAGTTGAAACACTTACTGTACAGCACATTAAACTCACCCAGGACAACTAACAAGGAGATGATGTTGGACAATGACCATCCCAAGGAACAGGAGGGTCTGTAACTGCAAGGAAAATAGTTCATTTTCTTTGTATTATTGTTGCAAGTTTTTCCATTACCAGAATGATGATCAGTCTACTTCAGTATATAGTTGCATTCCCTTCTTTTGCTTGTTCTGTCCTCAACGTGAGGATTTAAGGATGCTAATGCACACTGTGCTTCCTATTTAGAGGGCATTAGATTCAATTGAGCAGGTGGATGGAAATGTCTTGCTGGCAGTTGTAGATACTCTATTTTCTGGGATGGCAATTTTCCAACATCATCCTTTTTTTAGTTGTCCTGTGTGAGTCTGATGAATTGAAGAGTTGGTGTTCGTGCAACTCTGGTGAGATTCAGTGCTCAATTGGCATATGAACAGCCAGAATATTTAAATCTCTGGGACACATATTTAATGAGCATAGTGCTAATTATAGGATCAAATGAATGGGGCAGAAGAAGTATGTGTAGGAAAATTATAAGTGAGTCTATCTCTGATACATGGGGAAAATGGGTTATCATATGTTCCAAGGTGAGGCCTGCTGACAGGGTGCCAATTTCTTGGGATTGTCTGCCCTGCCTGTAGTGTCTAGATGTCTCTAGAGCCCTCAGGATTACCCCTTCCTGAGGAAATGTTTACTATGGCAGCCAGTGAGTTCCTCCTGAGACATGCATAAATGTAACCTCTGGATTGACATCCTGACTCATTTTGAAATCTCTTAGCCATAAAAACTCATTTGTATTTAATATTTTCCCCTTTTTGTCTAGGTCTTTTTCCAAATGCATTACTAGTTAACACTTTGGTAATAATTCCTTGGAACCAAGGAAGCTATTCCCTGGGAATCATGTCCCCCACCAGTGGGAATATAGTGTTTTTATGATGAGTTTGACTTAGCAAGAGGCCACATTTGAGAAACAAGGAGGTTTTCAAAAGATAATTTAGGCAATATATATTACTAAGCTAAATTTCAATTTCACAAGAGCAAGGCTCATTAGTACAAACATCAATATCAAGGGCCTGGTGTATTGGCCTGTCCTCCTTCACTAGGCTCTTCCCTTGTATTCTAGAGAATCTTGACATGTACTCTAGAGAATGTAGCAGGACACCCAAGGGTGGGAATTCAGCATTTCATCAGTTTTTCTGTGGGTCTCCATCCACCAAGACAAAACACCATGGCCACGTGAACTCATTGATATTCCATAGAGGCATGTCCCAGGTACATCCCTCCCCACACATCCCCCAACAACAATATCCCACACTAGTGATACACCCCTGCTGCAGTTGCAAACCTTCTGCAGTCCAAAACCTCCCCCAAAACAATGCCAACAAAAATAATAATATTTCAATCTAGCCATTGTGTACATTTCCATAACTTCAAGCTCAGTAAGCAGTGATTGTGCTTCCTGTCTTTGCCAATTAGAAAATTTATTTATTTATTTTGCCTCTCAATCCATGACTATGAGTAGTATTATAATAGAATTGTCTGCACTGACTGAAGGAAAGCTATAAAATAAAATTGCCATTTTTCCACATGTGTGTCTCATAGTACTAAACCAAAATAAGAATTTAAAATATACTTGTTCTAATGCATTGATATTTGACAAAATAAAAAATGCATTGTTATAATTTTACGCAATCATATATATTTTAATGAAAGTGTATAATGAGAGCAATTATGTATTTGATAATAAATACATATAAATCTATGTATTAATAGATTTTCTAATATTAACCTTTTTATTCATCATTTCTAATTACCTCCATTTATTCTTGTTCATTTATAATACCTTTTGGTGTCTTTTTTTACTCTAATAGATCTTTGGCCCCATATCCTGATATAATCAACTGTATTTCTTTTCTATATTTCATAAAACAATTCTCTACTTCACTATGAATAATGTAGGTTCGAATTGCTCAAGAATGAGAAAATTAATAATGAAACCGTCTTGTACAGGCAAATGGTTGTGAAAATGGTGTGTTTTTGGAAGGAAGGCAAATGTGCCACATTTTTTTGAAAGATTATTTGGTGACATTTGCAAAAAAAATTAAGTATATTTCAACTAATTAGAAAACATTCATTAAAAAAGTATCTGGACAAATTAACAAAATATATGTGCAATGACATTCAAAAATTTGCCTTTAACATTAAAAAATGAAATGAATTTTAAATATTTAATTTAATATTCTAAAATTGTAATCATTAAAGGAAAGTTTAGTCGTAATTGTAACAGCATTAGTAAACTTTCTAGAAATTATAAAGTGAAGAATAAGCAAGTAGAACAAAGCCTGTAAGATTTCATACTTTGGAATTTATGCTCCCCAGTGTAATAAAGTTAGACTCATTTATGGGTTCTCTATACATGGCTATTCTGCTCCTCTTATTTGAGCCCATAATTAGACTATACTTGATAAATATATGTCCAAGAGACTTAAAACTTTGCTCCATCCATATGTCAGTCGGGTCCAGAATTTCATCAGAGTTGCAACACCTATTCTCCAGTTCATTGGATTCTCTCAGGACAATAACAACAAGATGATGATGGCCAACAATCATCCCAAGGAACAGAGTGTCTGCAACTGTAAGCAAGTCATTTCAATCCATCTGCCCCTTAGGGTACAAGCCACCTCTCAATTAGAAGAAGAGTGGACATCACCATCCCCAAATTCTCAAGATTGGAGAATGAACAATGGACTAAAGTATACTTCTCATAATTCTACTTTAGCTTTATTATTATTCTAGCCATGGAAGAATTCTTACCATTGACTTAAAGGCAGCGGCCACCTGAGGTTCTGAGAGATGGGAGAGGGAAGAAAAACTGTAAAATTGGGGCTTTTTCAAGACATTGGATTTTTCCTGCATGTTATTGCAGTGACAGATACAGACCATTGTATACTTTGTCATAACTTACAAAATTGTGTGAGGCAAAGTGTAAACTATAAAGTAAACTGTAGTCCATAGTTAGTAGAAATGCTTTAATATGGGTTCATTAATTTTAACAAATGCAACACATTAATGAAGGATGTTGTTAATTTGGGAAAGGGTGGAAGAGGGAAGTAGAGGAGCATTTGAGAACCCCTTATATTTTTTATGGGTATTTATGTAATCTAAAGCTTCCTTAAAAATAAAAATTGCAAAATGGTTTCATATATTTTAAAATACAGGATTTTATCACTTTTAAATGGTAAATTCAGAGGAAAATGGCAAAAGTAAATACAGTAAAACATTTCATAATTTCACTCTTGTTATGGAAAATTGGATTGGAGGCTGAAAAAGGTAAATTATATTTCTAAATGTTCAGATAGCATGATTATTTAGTGTGGTGGAAGTCAATCAGTCCTCATGTTTAGAAGAACATAAGGGAAGACATCTAACACAAATTACTTCTACTATTAATAAGATGATCTCATAGCAGGACACCAGTTTGGATCATCAAATTATACAACCATGGACCTAAATGTTAGCATTTCATAGCTTCAGCATCCATTCCACTACACTGTTCTAGGAAGTGTAATTCTTTCTCAGAACTCTTGGCCAATATACTTAATTTGCTTTTAATTAGAAAAATTTAATCTAACAAAAAATTCAAGGTCAATATAAGAATACTTTAAACCTATGCTTGCCATTAGAGAAGACTGCTGTTGAGCAAATGCGGAGACCACCAGAAAAATAGTAATTTTCAAACAGGAACATTCATTCTGTTGGGCTTATGATCCATGTTCATCCAGAGTCATCTATCTTTCTGTAGGAGAAAGTGTTTTTTCTCAACCTCATTTTGAGTTTT
>JAQZBX010073909.1:0-14838 GCA_029593785.1 Cabassous unicinctus
GCCATCAGGGGAGGATGGGAACTGGCAACTTCATGCAACTTCACTGCAAATGGACAGACTCCTCCTTTCATTCTTTCAAGGATGTTGCAGAATGCTCTTCTGGTCTCCAGGGCCCCTGAAACCGGTGCTTTAGATAACTCTGGGTGATTATTAACTGCTCTGTAGGACGAGCTGACTCTTAACACTCCTTACTGAGCCACTGTCTTGCCCTTCAAGAGAGAAATTACTTCTGAAGGAAACATTCTGATGAACAAATATGTCTGATAAATGTAGAGGACCGATGTTTGTGAAGAGTGAGCTTTCCCGCACCCCTTGAATACAAAAAGGCATGCAGCCAACTTTAAATCTATGGACTAATTTCAAGTAAATGTAACTCAAGAAAATTTTCCTTAGTGTCTACATCTATAAGAATAATAAATATGTTGTTAAATATATTATTCATGATATTTCACTCATTCTCTTTTTAAAGAACCCCTGGAGAAAAGTTTTTCAAGGTTTATACCAAAATGGCCAATTGTTGCCTCAATTTTGGGATGTTTTATTTGTGGAAAAAATACCAAGAGATGAAGTTCCTGTATGATAAACATGAAACTATTGGAGTCATAAAAGGACACAATTGGAAATCCTTGGTAGTTAATGCAAAAATATCTGAGGAAGGAATGTCTAAGATGAAAAAATTATGAAATCATAGCCTATTTAATACCCAGTTTTAAACTTCTAATTTTTCTAAGTTCTTTCTCACATCTGTGTTCTCTTCTGAATTTAAGAAAGATCCACTGAATTCATAAGAGCAGATAAGAAATTAAAGATCTGGATATGATTCCATTTAACTTGGCAGCAATTAAGATCACAACGCAGGCCTCCTTCTTCCAGAAACATTTTGTTTAAAATGAACTAATTTATGAAAGTCCTGAAATACAATGAGACCTGAAATTTTGCTCATTCCAATTCCTTTTCGTTTATTATGAATAACTTTTACTTTAACAGAATTATGGTAAAAATTTGTATTAAAATGTCAATTATAGAATCTAATCACTCTAACAGAATGAAATTTTTTGTCATCAAATAGAAACAGTTCCAGATCATTCTTTTATATTTCTAGTTCAATTTTAGATTCATTGCCTGGCATATGGGGCAGGGTAAGACTTTTACCTAGCATAAAAGATTTTTAAGACATGGACCTATTGGCAGAAATGTTATACACCTGTCAATGGAGAAATGTAGCAAACAAAATTTAGTTCTTTGGATTGTGATCAGTCACAGTAGCAATCTCTGTGTTGTAAGTTAGACAAGCAGAGATGGGCTGCCTCCATTGCTAACAACACACCACTGTGGGGCATGACTCCCAGGGATGAGCAGACCTGATACCAAGGAATTACTACCAAGCACCAACTAGGAATGCAACTGGAAAAAGATCTTGACCAAAAGAGATAAAAGGTAAAGGCAAATGAGTTTATATGGCTAAGAGACTTCAAAGTGAGTCGGAAGGTCATTCCGGAGGCTACGCTTATGCACATCTGAGCAGAATATCATTGACAGCCACAGTAAATATTGTCTCAAATAGTGGGGCTCCTGAGGGCTCTAGAGATATCAAGACACTATACACAAGCTCATGAGTTTGGTGCCCTGCCAGAGAGCCCTAATTTGGAACTTATGCTTCCCAGTGTGACAGAGTTGGAATCAGTTGTGGTTTCCTTACATATGGTTCTTCTGCCCCTTATATTTGAACCTATAGTTAGTACAAGAATTGATAGATTTATGTCCAAGAGATTTAAATCTTTGGGCTTTCCATATTTCAATTGGGCCCTGAATCTCAACAGAGTTGCAACACCTACTCTCCAGGTCATTGGACTAATCCAGGACAACTATCAAGGAAATGGACAACGACCATTCCAAGGAACAGAGAGAGTCTACAATTGCAAGCAAGAAAGTCTTATCCATCTGCCACATGGGATCTAAGCTCCCCCTCTCAATTAGAGGCAGAGTGGGCATCACCACCCCTGAATCCTCAGGACTGGGGGATGAACAAAGAGTAGAGTAGATTTACTGTTATTCTACTATAGACTTACTGTGATCCTAGCAATGGAAACACTTTTATCATTGATGTGGAAGCAGTGGCCACTGGAGGTTCTGAGGGGAAGAAAAGGGGAAAAATATGTGTAATATGGGGTGATTTGGGGGGCATTGGAATTGTCCTGAATGGCACTGCAGTGACAGATACTGGTCATTATAAATCTTATCATAACCTACAAAATTGTGTGGGAGAGAGTTTAAGCTATAATGTTAACTATAATCTACACTTAATGGCAATGCTCCCATATGTGTTTATCAATTGTAACAAATGTCCCACACTAATGAAGGATGTTGGTAATGTGGGAAAGTGTGGAAGGGGAAGGGAGTGGGGCATATGGGAATCCCCTACATTATTGTGTAACATTTATGTACTTATGTACTCTAAGTATCTTAAATAAAAAAAGGAAAAAATGAAAATATTGGAAAGCAGCACAGAACTTATTTCCCAGCTATCTAAAAAGTAATAACGGCAAATTCAATATGAACATGGATCAACATGGGCAATGCATATGTTTCAATTGGATTTTTTAATCACCTAAATGTGCATATGATAGGAAGAGGGAGAGACTGATATTTTAATTCATGATATACTTATTAATCTTTGCACAGAAAGGGACCATAGAAACCCAAAGTCAATGGAATAAAAATATCATCAAGTAAAAGAGTTCATTCTTTTTAGGGTTCACAAATGACTTGTGGGTACTTGAGTACTCTATTTCATCTTCATTGTGCTTCATGTCTTAGAAAGATCCACATACCTATGTGTTTCTTCATTGGGAACTTGTTTTATCTGGTCCCCTGAAATTCTTCTGTATTTTTTTTCTAGACCATAATCCTGATGGCTTGCAACTTTGGATAAAATTTATGCATTGCTGGCTGCTTGGTTTATTATTTCTTCATTGCTGGGCTGGCTTGTAGTGAGTATTAACCTAATGGCTGCCATTGCTTATGACCAGTACATGGCCATATCCGGCCATTCTTGAAATCGCAGGCAATGTCCATGAACTTATGTGCCAGTTTTGTTTAAGCTTCATTGCCTGGTAGTTTCCTTGAGATTTTGTGGCAACAATATCGTCAATGATTTATTCTATGATCTACCCCACTTTGTGAAGTCAGCATGTGATGTGAAGGAGAGCTACCAGGTTGTGATTTTTTTTCATGCCTACCTGCAACATCATCACTCCCACCATCCTTATTCTTGACTTCTACCCATTCATCATTGCTGCCATTTGAAAGTCTGTTCTACGCTGGTTGTCTCAAGGTCCACTCCAATTTTGTCACTCACCTCTTGGCTGTCCCTTCTAGTATTGTTAAATACTCTTCATTTACTCCTGACCATGCACTAGCTATGTCCTGGCATGGGATTAAGCGCTGTCTGTTTTCTTTAATGTGGTAGCTCTAATGTTGAAATCCCTGATCTATAGCTTAATAAATGAAGGTATGAAAGTTACCCTGAAGAAAGTGTTTCATAGAGTCAAGACTTCTTAAATGAAAATTCTTAGTAAACAAAAGCTATATTATAAGTTATGTTCATGTCTTTGTAGTCAGTCTGAACACTCAGAAGTAAGAAAAACAAGAAAGCAAAAAAAAAATCATTAGATAATATGGAATCATCATCTTGCATTTCTCTTTTTAAGTTGTGTACTAACATATTTGAACAAACTTTAACAGTATTTTAAGATATATTGGGAAGGGAATTTTGGGAAAACTACTATGTCTGCTTGATTGGAATGCAGTCTATAAATCTGCTCTTATTTTGTGAAATTTTCAAGATGAGCTGATTTTTCTTATTACTTCTGCTTGACAGTTCATTTGTTGCCTGAATAAATTATATTTTAATCTCTGAATGTGAAAAATACATGTTATGTTCTCATTTTTAGGGATGAAGGATTAAACTATTTCCTTCAAATCATTTAATTGAGTGTTGAGAAATCAGGAGGTCAAATTTAGAACTTAGGACTCAATTTACTACACTACTTTGGATAGAAAATGAGGTAAGTTGTTGTAAGAAAATATCTATTAAAAAACGGACCTGGAAACAAGTTTTTAAGTTTTTTTTTTTTCTCATTCTTGTTTCTTGCCTTGACAGGATATAAAGATAACAGATTTCTTGAGGTGCAAGAGACAACAAGTGCCTTTACTTGAAGTCACTTGAGCTTTGAGCAACGGAAAATTTCTTCAAAATTACAGAATAAAAAGAAACTATTACATTTGAATAAGATATAGGATAGATAGAAAGATCTATCTATTTTTAGAAAGATAGACAGATTTCAAAGCCTTCAATTCTAACATTATACTCAGAGCAAAAATCTCTTCTGTATAATGCAATGATTTATGACCACTAAGATTCCAGAAAGTCTGTATTTCTTTTCTTCAGTTTTATTTATGGTAAAGTTATAATTAAAAAACAGAGACAATTTCATGGTGATGCAAAATACTTCCTAATTGTAGTGGTACATTTACATGTAAGACATGGGTTTTTGCCTTCAGAAAATGCTCCTATGATTGGTTTTTGTATTGATCAGCCAAAGGGGTTCTCATGGAAAATGCCAGAAATCTGTTGGCATTTATACAGGGTATTTATTGGGGGTAGACGCTTCCAGTTACCAGCCCATAAAGCATAAAATACTTCCTTCACCAAGGTCTGTTGCCACATGTTGGAGCAAGACGGCTGCAGACATCTGCAAGGGTTCAGGTTTCCTGGGTTCCTCTCTTCCTGGGTCCGTTTCCCTCTGGGCTCAGCTCCTCTGCTCCTCCACAAGGCCAGCTGTAGGCTATCAGGCTAATGACTTGTCTCTCTTCCAGGGGCCTCTGCCTCATGATCAAGCTCCTCTTGTTCTTCTGCATGTTTACTTCCGGGGCTCCAGCTCAAAACTCCAAACTCTGTCCTTTGCCATGTCTTTTCTCTGTGAGTCCCCACCCACCAAGGGAATGAGGACTCAACGTCCTACTGATGTTGCCCAATCAAAGCCTTAATCATTATTTAACAAATAAAAGTGAAATCTTTGAATCCACTACACTCCAATATGCCCAGAGGAAAAGACCAATTTACAAACATAATCCAATATCTCCTTTTGGAATTCATAATCAATATCAAGCTGGTACAGTTTCCAACAGTGGATAAGGTTTTACTGATGGAAAAGTTTGTGAAGCATAGTCTGGGCAGAGCAAACAGTTTATGACAAGGAACCAAATTATCGAGCACATAATATGTTAATATTATAGAAAATTTAATTAGTACAATTTGGAGAATTTCTATTCTCAACCATGTTTAATATTTACATTCTGAGTAATAATCATAGAGTCAATTTTCAGTAAAACATTCCTTGTTTCATCATATCCTAATTGTTGTATCATCTAACAACTGCACATTAATTCCAATTAATTCTTTGGAGACCACAGAATTTTAATTGAGTCTTAGAGAAAGAAGTAAATATTTCTGAGTGCTTTAAGAGTGAGTCCCCAAGGGCTGTTGAGGAAATAAATATATCATGTACATTAAAGCCAGTCTAAACACTAGCAGAGAGGGAAAATAAAAAGTCATTTTCTGGACAGGAATTCACTGTTCAGAGCAAGGGTGAGTAAGTGGGATTAGAAGCAGCTATGCATTTTGTCATCTCAGTATACTCACCTGAGACTTGGTATGGGTCTGCAGAGTCTGGACTGGCTCTGAGGATCACAGCTATGCCAAACACACCCACACACACACATGCAGACACATGAATACACATCCACATTCACTCTCAGGCACTCTCATACTCACACATTGGTATGCTCCCTTCTAAAATAGGGTGCCATTCAATGGTGTATTTTGCCTTCATCTAGAATTGGAAATTCAATCTGGTAGTCCCACTGGGGCCCATATTTCCACAGTGAAGAAAACAAGGGGACAAAAAAATGTGACATATTTTTTGACTCTTATGGCTATACTCTGTGTTGTCCAGGCCTCAGTAGATGATATTTTTATTCCCTGATGCTGATTTTCACATGCTGGAGGGGCAAAAAACTTCCAGGAAATAAGAGAAGTGTAGAGTTTTGATTGCTCCCAGTGAAGTGAACTGTATTGCTACAGGGGAAAACACATTTTGAGAAACCATTCTATTTGGGATGATTTAGCATGATTGGCTCTGATACTTTTTGTGCTTTTATTTGATATTTCTATATGAATTGAAATTCATCCTGGGAATGAATCCTCTTTTTATTTCCTCTTCCTTCTTATTAATCTTATGGTATACTAACCTAATTAAGTCCACTTGAATGTAGATTATTTACTGAATATTTTGAGTTAGATTAGAAGTAGAAAGTACTTTGGGATAAAGGCATTCAAAATATAAAGGTAGTTATCCTTTTATTTATCCAAGTATTCTTTATTGACCACCAAATTCTATTAGGAACTTTTCAATATGCTAGAGATATGGCAGCAACCAAAACAGAGTGTTTGTTCTTCTCTTGTAGAGGCTGTATTCTGGATTTGGAAAAAGACAATTAAAACAAAAGCAGATAGATGAAGTAAATATAAATGGGTGGAGATAGAGCAGAGTCTAAGCAGAGTAATGAGGATGGGGTTTTTCAATAGAGGTTGACATTCGTATTTAAATAAATTATTAAGATGGGCCTAATTGAAAAAATGACAAATTGAAACAACTTAAAGGTGGTTTTGGAAGTGAAAAATACAAATTCAGCTTTAAATATGCAATGTTTGACATATTTATTGTTTATCTCTTATAATCTTAGAATGTTTATATGGGAAAGAAATTTTACGCATTTTCTAAGTATAGAATTTTTAATCTGAGTTTCATAAACAAGAATTCCATGATTTCTGGTAATTTGTAAAACCACTAAAATTTTGTGTGTTTATGCAGATGCACATATTGGTGGGATAATCTTTTTTTTTTTTATCAGGGTCTTTAAGAGGTCAGCTATTCCCAGAGTTAAGAGGCATTCCCTTGATGATAAGGCAGTCAAGGAATAGATGGATTAGAGAATATTTACACAAACTCACATGAATGATATTTAGGAAAACAACTATAAAAATGCAAATCTTGAAGTAAAACAATGCTCTTGTCCCTAGTACATTGTGTCTCTCACTTCAAACAATATGGTGATAGTGTCCCATGTATCCAAAGATATGTGTGTAAAAGGATTGCTAATCTTCACTCCATGTCACAGTTGAGGTTATTTGTTCTTATATTTCTGATGGATTCTATAAGAAATTTTACTGAATTAGAAACATAGAAATTGGGTGCCAGAAAAAAATTTCAACCAAAATTTTTTCAGTGATGAATTGTATTCTAGGGAAGAAGAACGAAGCTCAGTATAACACAGGAAAATAGTTTTGGAGCCGGGTCTTGAACACAGGAATTTGTAATCCAAGGACAAAGAGCTTCACACTTCCAAGACTGCTACTTGTTTGTCAAATTACATGAGGATATGGGAAAATATTATAACTTAAAAATTTAACAGGGCTCTGAATGACAACTCTGCTGGTTTTTACACTGTCTCCTACTAAAAACTTTACCTTATTTTTCTTTCCCAGGCTCAACTTTTTCAAATAAGTCAGGTCTTATTGTTTTCACTCTGAACAAAATATCTACCTTTGTTAAGTATAATATTATGTCAGACACTGGTCTATCTGTTTTACCTATATTTTCCTTATTAATCAGTTCATCTTATAACATCGGTATTTTTCTTTTCTTTTCAGAAGTGACGAGTCTTTGATTGAGGGGTTGCTGAAACACTTTCCCAAGATTACAGAGCTTCCAGGAATGGCATATGATTTTGAGCTCAGGTGTCATTTCAATTATGCAATTCTGTCTATACTAGACCTGTCGGCTCTCAGCTGTCCTCTTCAAGTGTTTGTGTTCACTTTTCACTCAGTAGGGGCTAGATGATCTAGAATAGCCCCATTTATATGCCTGGAAGTTGACTTGCTGTCAGCTAGGAGACAGGGAGAACCTAGCTAGATTTCTAAAAAATTAACTCATTTTGATTTCTTTGGTGGTGGAAGGATTCTAAAAGTGAGAAGAGCAACTTCCAAATCTATTTGAGACCACGGCATGCCAGATTCATATGGCACAATGTATTCTCTAACCTATTGGCTAGATAAACCACAAGTTCATCCCAGATAAAGAGGTAGAAAAACAGACTCCACTCATGAAATCAAGGACTGTAAAGATGTGGAGCCATTTTTTTCCTGATATCCATGTAGATCATTAGTTTGTGGTTTCTGCTATTTCTTATCTATTTTAAACATCAGAACTTTGTTACTAAAATACAATGTTATGACTTCATGGTATAATTATGTTGCACAAAGATCTTTTAATGGAGGATTAAAAGCTTTCATCAAATTTATTCATGAACCAGTTCCAGTACTTTTTAGTTTCTCATATAAAATTAACTTACAAAACTTCTATTACAAATACATACTTAGAAAATATCTTGTCCTTAGCAGTTCACTGCAACTTGAGGATAAACTATCGTATAAATAGAAATTCCTGTTTAGAGGAGAGTTTGAGAATGACAATCTTTGAGTTTTGTCTACCAGAATGAGGACACAGATTATACAATCCCTAGTCATTCTTTCAAGAATGTCTTAATGCCTCTCTTTCCTGCCTCTTTAAAGGAGTGACTAAGAGGCAACAGTTTGTGAGGATTTCAGGGAATTTTCAGCTAAGGAACACTTGCTTCCCTTCAATTCACTCCTTGACCTGAGCCAGAGTGAAAGTAAAAGGTATAGAGCTGATCACATGACTTCCTCCTTATGACAAAGGCTTACACTTGGGTTGTTTTAAACAGCCATATCTCAACATGAATACCAAGGAGTTTTGTGATTTGGTGACCCTTTTGGCTCATCTGGTAGGACCTTCCTCCACCACATGTGTTTTTAATTTCTCTTAGTCCCTTGAACTTATCAGCGTTTCTCCCATGTGAGGAATGTGGTATATATTCTTCTGATTGACTGCTCTCCCCTCTCTCCTTATCTCTACAATGAACTATCATCAGGATGGATGCTTCTAATATTTTGGGTCTCCTTTAAAAATTTCTTTTTGGAAGGATTTTTGAGAAATGGAACTGATAATTTATTTTATCCATTTTTATACTCTGTAGAGGGAGAAAAAGTATAGTGATTGTTTCTGTCAGATGTTTCCAAAGCTACCCAAATTATTTGAACTTAAATGAATTTAGTTAAGTCCCAGATAATTTTCCTTGTCTTAATAAGTGACATAGCACTAATATATAAGTTCAAACACTGAATACATTCACCAGTATATAATTGGTAGAGAAAGTTCAGGGTGACTAATGCAGTAATACTGTTATAACCCCCAATTTTGCATAATATGTATAAAATAATCATAAATTCCTTCCATGTAAACAAGATTTAAGGCTGGAGGTTTAAGAAAAAGATTTTAGCATACAAATGAGTGATAATAGTGCTATGTATATAACTTTGAATCTCCTTAATTATGGGGAAATTTTTCATGAGTGTGATTTACTTGAGTTGAATTCCTGAGTGGGTGAAAACAAGTAGTGAGATAGAAGTTTGTAAAAGTAAGTTGAAAGAAACTTGTAAAGAACCTTGGATATTGAGCTAAAGGATCTGAATTTTGTGTGCTAATGAGTAGAGGTCCCTTAAATAGGATCAGTTAGAAAACTAGAAAAGCTTTCAGAACCCCAAGTTCTGTTATCAAGTTTGATCAATCAAGTCGCTTCTTCACTGAACATTACCATGTGTGTATGAATCATTACGACACCTACATCTTTCTTCTTATCAAGGCAGAATGCTAGATCTCAAGTTAGATTTAGATTTGCATTTTGTTACAGCATTGACCCTGTCTAAGCTCAAAGGTAAGTCTTTTAGACATTGATAACCCATAATTATTTCCTTTTAGCTATCTCCTACTGACATTATAGGCAGGGGCATGTCAACTGGCTACTGAGGCCATTAGCTTTAATTTGGTAATGATAATGACTTTATATGGATGCCTCCCTCTTTGCTTCTCTGGAAAGCTTTGCAGCATCAAGACTTTGAATAATTCATGGTTCCTCAATGCCTTGACACCAAAACATGGAGTTTTCCTATTGTTCAACATCCAGAGTATCAAAAATTGGCCCAACCATACAAAAAATTTCACACAACAACAAGATATTCTAAAACAAAGCATTCTTAAAAGAAATATATTTAAATATGTTTTAAAGGGGAAGAATAAGTCAGGTTACCAGAGGGCTAGAGCACTGCCTTCATAAGGAAAACAAGAGAGAGAAAAAATTCACTTCTAAATGAGGAATTTGGTTTATCAGTTGAGAGCATGTGCTCTTGATTAAGAAGATTCTGGTTTACAATACCAGTTTTGTGTTTACTAGCTTTGCAATCATGGACATGTTATTTAAGTATCTTAAGCTTCTGTTTCATCAATTCTAATAAGAGAATCATTATAATGTGTACACTATAAAGTTGTTTTGAATATTAAGTGGGTTAAGTATAAAACTTAGTAACTGACACATAGTGAATAATGTATAATTTTTGCTATTTTTACTAATAGTGGCAGGAGAAGTAGCTCTATATTGGTATTTATACACATATCTCCAAAATGCATGGTTCAGAAGAAGTTCTCAATAATATGCAGAAGGATCCTGACAATTTTTGAATACGCAGAATGTGTCAAGCATTTGCCTGGTGTTTTCATGTATGTCTACTTTGCTCTATTAGATGAGTTTTCAGGAGGTACTGATAAACTTTATGGGCTCCGTATTACTTAGCTGTCTCATGAGAATATGAGATTGGCCCCTCTTTTACAGTTAATAAGTAAAGATCCCTAGTTTTAAATCCAGATTCTGACTTCTATTTCATTGCTCTTCTCAAATCACATTGGGAAATTCTATACTTCTAGATAGTTAGTAATAAAAATGTCTCTCAGTGATTGACTTAATTGATGCTTTTGTTTGCTTCTTGCAGTAGCTGTGTCACTAAATCACTTCTTCCCTCATAATTATTCAGGATTTTCCCTCCATGTACATGGAAGTGGGAAATCGCACTAATTTGACTGAAATCATCTTTGTGGGCTTCACTACATATCCCCACTTGCTGATGATTCTATTTGTAATATTTCTGATGCTTTACTTGGTAACCTTGTCAGGAACATGACCCTGGTTCTCTTAATCTGGTTTGATTCCCACCTACACACACCCATGTACATTTTCATTGGCAATCTATCTTTCCTGGACTTCTGGCACACATCTGTGTATAACCCTGAAATCCTGTCTATTTCCATCTGAGAAGATAAACGTTACTCTTTAGCTAGATATGGGATTCCTGTGTTGTAGCCTACTCTGAGTGCTATTTGCTAGCAGCCATGGTTATGACTGCCATGTGGCAATTTGTAACCCATAATGATATTCAAGTACAATGTCCAGGTCTCTCTGTATTGGTCTTGTTGCTCGTGCCTACTTAGGAGGTTTCATAAATGCTATAGTCCATACTGCCAACACTTTCCGCCTGAGTTTCTGTGGTAAAAATATCATTGACTACTTCTTATGTGATGCACGACCATTGGTAAAAATGTCCTGTAGAGACACCTGGATTTAAAAATAAGTCTGTCTGAGTATGCTGGGATTCACAGTCCGCTCCAGCCTACTTGTCATCCTGATTTCTTATTTCTACATCCTCCTGGCTATCCTGAGGATCCACTCTGTCTCTGGAAGGCATAAGGCCTTATCCGCCTGTGCTTCCCACTTGATCTCTTTCATGTTCTTCTACGGATCCTTGTTCTTCATGTATTCAAGACCTAGCTCCACCTATTCCCTGGAGAGAGACAAAGTGGCTGCCCAGTTCTACACCTTTAGATCACATTGCTCAAAGCTCTTATCTATAGTATGAAGAACAAAGATATCAAAGAGGCTTTCAGGAAAGCAACATAGATTATATGACCACAAAGATAATATGCCATTCTTACACAATTTGCTAAATGTTTCTATTGCATTTTGCAAATTATTGACTTATTGACACGGTTGTAAACTATACAAATATTTCAAATAATTTCAGCTAGTTATACATAAACAATGAAATGTGTAAACCACAATTTAATTTTTATTATTTTCTTGTGACAAACTATTTTAAACTTATTATACTGGATTGTGAGGTTCAACAGTATGGTAATTTACCCATAGGTTTTCCTCAAACTTTATCCTCTAGCTTGTTTTTAGAGCTCTCAGAAAGCAATAAAAGTAATTGAATTGTGTGTGTGTGTGTGTATGTGGTTTAACTTTGAAACTTAGTAAGTACATTTTATTGGGTAAAGAGAATATATGAAATGGTTTAACTTTTGGAAATCTGATTCTAGATTTTAGAAATATTTAATTTATCTGTAGCCCAATCTAGTTTGATCTGCTGCTGTGGTAAGTAACACACAATGGTTTGGCTTAACCAACAAACTTATTTATCTCACAATTTCTGAAGCTGGAATTCTTGCTTCCTCCACATTTTGGCGGCATTCTGGAGGGCTAGAAACCTTAGAATTCCTAGGCTTTCCTGTCACATATCCATGCTCTCTCCTTTCTCTTCCAGGCTCTTTTGACATTTAGCTTTTACTCCTCCAAGTGGCTTTCTCTTCATAATTCCTTCAGTAATAGTGTTAAGTCCAAAACTAAACAAATTGCTCCACATCTTAACCAAAAATACCATCTTTTATTGCTCCCACCAACAATGGGTTCACACTCACAAGAAAGGATTAAGAACTTGCTTTTATTTCTGTTGTTCAAAACACAACCTGGCACACTGTTCTCTATAAATTCCTTCATAAATATCAAATGTAATATATGAAAAATAGATTTCTAAATCTTTTGCCCTTGACATTAATATAATATTAGGAAAATTGTTTAAAAGTTGTTGAGATATAAAAATATTTTAAAACCACAAAATAATGTCTCTTTTAGGAATCTGTGTCAGTGGAAAGACATTTCTCCCTCCTGTAATGGGTACTGTGCAGTACTCCCCACATGGAACACAGCAATATATAACCCCTAGGGGAAAATAAGAACAGGTGTAACAAAAGGAAACCTACAATCAAACAAATAAAAACCACTGTTTTATTTTGCTAAAGGCTTCCAAGGCAATATACCAGTTAAGGGATGACTTTTATAACATGGGTTTACTAACTCATAAGCTTACAGTTCCGAGGCTGGAAAAACGTCCTAATCAAGGCATCAGGTGTAGCTCTCTCTGTGAAGATGGCTGTGGGTCATCCTCGACTCCTATATAAGGCATATATTGCCTGCGGGTCCCTCCATGCTTTCTCTCTCAGCTTTTGAGGGTTTCTCTCTTTTTCTGTGGCTCCACTAATCCCAGTTTATAAAGGACTCCAGTAAGAAGATTAAGATGCACCCTGGGCAAGACCCTACCGGAGTAATTTAATCAAATGACCCTTTACAGAATCTAATCTAATCAAAGTTTCCAAATATGTTTACACACAGGAATGAACTAATTTAAGAAAAATATTTGTTGGGGTCCTCAAAAGATTCAAACAACCATATTCCATCCCCTAGACCCTAAAAATAAATGTTCTTTCTATAGGTAAAATACATTCATTCCATCATAATATGTCAAAAGGCTTTAAATAATTTCAGTATTAAGTCAAGTTCCATCAAAATCAGTTATAGGTGTGTCTGTCTTGAGGCAAAATTCCCCTCAGACTGTGGACCTGTGAAACTTAGAAACCAAGTTATGTGCTTCCAATATACAAACAGTGGCAGTCATAGAATAAATATTCCCATTGACATAGGTATGAATGGAAGGAAAATAGGGGCCACAGGTCCCAAACAGTTCCAAAAACCTGCATGGCATACTCTATGATTTCAAGGTCTGAAAGTCATCTGTTGAGCCATAGTTTCTTGTCCTTGGTACTTGATGGATTGGAGGCCCTACCCTTTCCAAGGTCTTGCCCAGAGGCTATGTTCTTGGCTTTACCCTCATCAAACATCTGGGTGGTGGATGAACTCTAGGCCCACCCTCAAAGAACATTGGGGTTATGGTCAGTCTCTTCCAGGCTCTGGGACACAGGCACAAACCCCTCAGTACTGTGTGGGTGATGGCCAAACTCTCCCTAGTCCCCAAGAACTATGCTCCACTCCCTCCTAAGCCTGAGTGGTAACACTCTCCCTGAACAACATGGTGGAAAGTCCACCCTCTTTAAGTGATAGGGCATACTTACCTTTTCCACACAAATGAGTAAGAGCCCTCGCTTGGCCTGAGAATGTTTTTAATCCAGACTTCAGCTTCCACGGTTCTCTTTGAAATCATTTTGTCTTCAATCACTCCCTTTTCTGTCTGTTTTAGTTCAGGATGGCAGTAGTTCCATTCATACAGATCTCACCAAAAATTTTGGTTTTACAGCAGGCAACAGGGGTCCAAACAGTTAGAAAATAAGACTTTCCACATATCCTTCTTGGATAGCTGCATTTCCAATCCTGACTTACACTGAAATTATTAAAATTGTTCTTTTCAGTAGCTCCTGATTAAAGACACTCCAAAATGTTTAATATGGGCTAATCAGGCCTTATTTTGTCTGAACCTGCCCACTCCAACAGCATAATTTAGTGCTGCTTTATTACTTTCTCTCAGGTCCAGTCAGTCTAGACATTTTTTGTTCATTTGAGTGGTTATGGGTTTACAGAACAATAATACACAAAATTCAGGATTCCCAGATTCCCACATACCATTCTATGATTAACAGTTTGTACTGGTACAATACATTTGTGACAATGATGAAAACA
>JAQZBX010073910.1:0-14838 GCA_029593785.1 Cabassous unicinctus
ACTCTTAGCAGAGACTGCTCTAGGCTGAGCTAACAGGCACGGGACCAAAACTCCCCACAGAGCCAACTTCACTTCCTTGGTAACTCATGGGCCAAAGACGCCTGCACTGGCATCCACACAGATTTGCAGAATCAGCAGCCCCTCACTCGCAGAAAGTCTGTTCTCTTTCTAAGAGAGAACGTAACTTTGGAGTGTTGGAACACAAGCTGGAAAAATGATAGACATGCCAGCTGAGTCATAATGAATGACAAGTTACACAAATTTCTACTACATGTTGGCTATAATTATATATGAAAAGGATAAATTATGGATCAGGTGATATAGATCAAACTCATAAATGCTAACCAAAGTGAGGACACCGAGGGGGAGAGGAATGGGGTTTGGAGTGGTGATCAAAGGGGAGTCAGCTTTATCTGTAATTTTTTTATATTTGTTAATGAAAAGACAAGAAGCAGATAAGACAAATGTTAACAGTTATTAATTTTGGATGTTGGAAATAGGGGCATTTGTTCAATTTTTCTGTGTGTTTTTCAGTATGGTTAGTTCCAAAAAAAATGTTTCAACTGTCCAGAAAAATTGAACGTGTTCCGTTTTTAAGCAAGAGACTTTTCTGCAAGAAATGGAGATGACGCCTTCAGACTTCTCAGTTTAGCGTTTCTCATAGCAAGATAAGACCTAGAGATTCTTCCTTCTTGTTCTTTTACTGATGGAGCAATAGAGAGACTGGAACAGCTATTTCTGGTCCGTTATCTGCCTTTGTCTTGTGAAACGAACTAGCAGCTGGGTTCTGAAAGCGGCTCAGCCTGGGAAGGAGTTAAATGCTGAGAGCGTCTCTGCCTGTGCACGAGGCCCTAACGCTACATGCCGTCCTCTCCTGAGCCCATCCCTCAGGCCGGAGCAAAAGTGTCTCTAGGTATACAGTATACTAGAGAGAGGTGCATACACTCTCTCTCTCTCTCTGTCTCACACACACGCTCACTCGCGTATATAAATGTGTGTGTGTTGACTGGGTCTTGAGGTGAAATGCAGTCTTTTATTTATTTAATTTTATTTTTTATTTTTAGCTGCAGGTCTCAGTGAAAACGTCTGCGAGTCCCTATACAAAGCAACTCAAGGCTAAAACAGAGGTCGTGGTTTCACCCTCTTCGACGGTAACCTTTCCCAAGTTTTCCTCTCCCATTTTCTTCATCTTAGTAAACGACACCTCCACCCAACTCAGTTGCTTAAACCAAAGACCAAAAGTCACCCTGCCCCTCTTTTCCTGCTGTCAGTAACAGAACAGTTAATATCAACACACCTCGTAAGTATTGATTTGTAAAACTTTCATTTTAGATGCTATAAGTACTCCAGTAGCTTCCATGGCTTCTGTCACGTACACAAGCTACTTGTATACAGTGCAATTCAATTCAATGTTGACACTATCTACCTCTGGTCAATGGCAATCCTCCACGAGACTGCCCTTCAGATACCAGCCGCCGGTTTGGAGGCCTCTCGGGTTCAATAATTCTCTGGAACAACTCACAGAACTCACTGACAGCACCATACATACCCTATAGTTTCATTACAGTGAAAAGGTACAAATAAGAACCAGACAAAAGAAGAGGGGCATGGGGTGAGGTCTGGGACGGTCTCACCACCAGTACAGCAATGCATGGTTTCAATCATAGAAGCTTCCTCAAGCTTCAAGAGTCCAGAGTTGATACGGGGTTTTTTTACCTAGACATGACTGATGAATTCCTTGCTCGCCTGGTTGAATGCAATCTCCAGATCCCTTCCTGGAAGCTCAGGGTGATGTGAAGTGGCTCAAAGCCCCAACTCCCCAAACATATGGTCGATCCTTCTGGTGTGGCCAGGTCCCCATGGTAATCCTACAGGTAGGCTGCCCCAGCCCTGTCAGCTCATTAGCATATGAATTCTCAGATGTGGTCCAAGGCCGTCCAATTTCCAATCACCAGAAATCCCAAAGATGTAGAGGTTACCTCTCAAGACATGAAGGACAAAGATAAGCCAAGTCCTTTATTAAAATACAGACACACACACACAATATAAAATGTCTTTCTTTCCTCCTCCTGAAGGTAGAGAATGGTGTGAAGAGGTGGATTTTATATTTTACCTCTATAAAGAAGTTGGAAACTTTGGAATCCATGGATTCTCTCTTTCTTAGGTATTTTAAGTGTTTGGAAGCCTCATTTTTGTTTCCTTTTCTACTGCTTAGAAATCTGTTCCTTTTCTGACAAATCATTTTAGAGGGTAAGAGGAAGAGAACATGAGAGGTATGGTGCCTTTTTAGTTTGTTGTTTTCTTTTTGAAAGCTTTGAAGACCAACTGGAAGTCTGCTCTCGTCTCTGGATTTCCACAGCTCTTCATCTAAACAGCCCTTATGGCACATGCCACTTTTGACCTCGTGTTACAGTTACTGGAATCCTTGTTTTATCCTCCCTAATGATCTGAACCTGGTAGAAGGAAGATTGTTTTTTTTTAAAAACTCTTTTTATCTCTCACCCCCTTCTCCTCCCCTACAGAAAGCCTAGCACAGTCCCTTGGAAAAAGTCTTTTAAATGACTGCCTCTCTTACCATTGAGGACCTAATGCTGAGAATAAAAACTTCAGTCCTCAATCTCCCTCTCTTCCTTCCTTCATCCTTTCCTGCCTTCCTTCAAAGACAGAGCTTTAGAAACTGGACTTTGAGGGGGGAATCAGTTACAAAGGGGCAGGGCCTTTGACTCCACTATGAAACCTGCCACGAGAGGGTCCAGTCAATTGGGTGCAGAGAATAAGGGTACACTGGCATGAGCAAGCTAAAGAAAGTCAACGCTTGTCAACTTGGGCACGAGCAGCGTTTGTTGAAAGTGTCCTTGCCAATGTGATGGAAGAAATCCCTTTATCTCATTCCTGGGGGGACATTTCTCTTCTAGTGAGCTTGAGTGACTACGAACGCTAAGGTTATTTCCATCCTCTACATGCAGACGTGAGCATGGCCACCGTAAGGCGGTCCTGGAATCATGAATCACCGTTATATTCCTGCAAAGGTCATTGCCATGTCTCACTACTCTGGTGATTCAACTCGACTGCCGAGGAATGTAACACTCATGGCAAGAGATCCAATGACAATAATGTGAAAACGCATCATCTCACTCCATCCAGTAGTCCATTCCCTAAAGGGGAAAATATCACAGGTAGAGGCAGAGAAACCATATAGAGACACATCGTTTTTATTTGCCAGATAATGGGGGCAGAGGGCAGTGTTACGGCTTCCTTATGGCTCAAGCTTCAAGGTCAACCACCGGCAATCAACAAATGAGCTTTAATAACAATAATAATGTTATATCTGAGAACAATAAATACTCTAACAGTGCCCATTAAAAGTAGCCCATAAAGCATTTCTTGAAATTGCTTTCCAGTTCATTTCAAATATGGCTCTATTAAGCCATTAAGTAAAACAGAGAGGACTGTCTCATAAAATGAGAATGGGGATTATCTTGAAGAAGGATAGTGGCTAGAATTACAGTATCTAAATTTTCTTAAAAATACAAGTGATACAATTTTACCTTAAGTTACATAAAATACTCTCTGGTTGAAATCACATTTTGTACAACAGCAATTCTTTATCTCAGGGGAGTGATAAGCTTTATGGAATGCTTTAACAAGGAAACAGAAAGATTGAAAATAATCGAGAACTTGAATGAATTTTACCTACCAAAAAAAAAAAAAAAGTAAGATACTTTTAAATCAAACAACTTCAGGGAAAGCAACTGGGTTTGTCCTCTCAGAATTTTAAATGTATCTTAAGGTCATAGATGAAGCCACAGTCACTGGCATTTACATTTTTAAAAAATTCTCATATGATGTGCAATTTCTTATCATTACTTTTCTTTTAAGATTTATTTTATTTATTTATTCCCCCCCACATTGTTTGCGTTTGCTGTCTGCTCTCTGTGTCTGCCCAAAACATAGATTTATCATTACTTTTTTTTTTTAAGATTTATTTTATTTATTCATATATTTCTTTAAAGATGTGATTTGGGTCAGAAGCCTACAACTTGAAAAAAAAATTAGATTGTCTTCAACTATTTGATCTAAAAGGCTTTTAATATACTAAAAGAATCCACAAAATTCTAAGTTTAATATTATATAGATTTTTAGAGAAGTTGTGGGTTTACAGAAAAATCGTGCATAAAATACTAGATTCCTATAACTCACCCTATTAACACCCTGCATTGGTGTGGTATATTTTATTACAGTTGATAAAAGCACATTTTTATAATTGCACTATTAACTACAGTCTATGGTTTAACTTAGGATTCACTATTTGTGTAGTGCAAGTCCATGGATTTTTTTTTTTATTATTCTTATACCTTACATTTCCCCTTTTAACTATATTCAGATATATATTTCAGAGCTGTTAATTATATTCACATTGTTATGCAACCATCACCACAATCCATTACCAAAATATTTCCATTGTTCCAAATAGGAACTTGGTAATTTTTAAGTCTTAACTCTCTGTTTCCTATCCCCATCTATCCCCTGATAACCTATATTCTAGACTCTGACTCTATGAGTTGCTTATCCTAATTATTTCATATCGGTGAGATCATACAACATTTGTCCTTTTGTGTCTGGCTTATTTCATTCAACATGTTGTCTTCAAGGTTCATCCATGTTGGCACATATAACAGACTTTCATTCCTTATAATGAATAATATGCCAATGTATGTAAATACCACATTTTGTTTATCCACTTATTGGTTGATGGACAATTGGAATTCTTCAATCTTTCAAAAATTGTCAATAATGTCATTATGAAGATTGGTGTGCAAATATCTGCTCAAGTTCCTGCTTTCAATTCGTGTATATACCTAGAAGTGGAAATGCCAGGCCATATGGTAATTCTATACATAACTTTTTGAGGACAGCCAAACTGTCTTCCAAGTGGCTGTACCATTTTGCACTAGCAAAGAATGAATGTTCCTGTTTCTCCACATCCTCTCCAACACTTGATATTTTCTGTTCATTTAATAGTAATCATTGTAATGAGTGTGATATGGTATCTCACTGTGGTTTTGATTTGCATTTCCCAGGTGGCTAATGATGTTGAGCATCTTTTCATGTGCTTTTTGGCCATTTGTGTATCTTCTTTGGAGAAATGTTTATCCAAGTATTTTACCCAATTTTAAATTGGGTTGTTTTTTGTTGTTGTTGTTGAGTTGCGGGATTTTTTTATATATTCTGGATATTAAATCTTTATTGAATATGTGATTTCCAAATATTTTCTCCCATTGTGTAGATTGTTGTTTTACTTTCATGATAAAGTCCTTTGAGGTGCAAAAGATTTTAAATTTGATGAGATCCTATTTTTTATTTGGTTGCTCATGCTTTGGCTATAAAGTCTTGCTTTCCTATATTTTCTTCCAGGAGTTTGATAGTTCTGGCTCTTATGTCTTTGATCTATTTTGAGTTGATTTTTTGTTTTGTTTTGTTTTTTCTTACAAAAGCATAATTTTAATAGTGTTATCTGCTCAGATACTTTAATTAGCAGCTCTCACATACACAGATTGATAAATCATCTTTGATGTTCAAGGAGCCTATAGCAGTAAGAATTATAACCACACAAGGAAATGTAGTTAAATTGAAGGTGGAAAGAGATCATATGAAAAGAAGCTGGCTCCTGACTTAGCTTTTTCTAAGTGGACCATAAATTAGCTGTCTGCAATAGCCGCCCCTAACACAAGTAACAACAGAAGACAATCACACATGATGAACTGGTTTGCAGAGGAATTCTTCTCTAGCAGTGACAGTAAATGGATGGCAACTCATTTCTTGAGAACAGATTCCTAGTGAATACCCAGAAACAGATACCAGCCAAAGTCATTATTTATTCTCATCACATCTGTGTATCTTCAGAATTGGAAGAAGAAAAAGAGGCTGTACTGTGGGCTCATTCTTTTGTGGTACACAAGTCATGCTCTGGCTCTGCCAGTGCCTCTTCTTGGGAATCCAGGGGGGGCATCCAATGGATCAGCCATGAAGGAAACAATAGGGATTTTCTTAGCCTGGAAATAATCATAGACCTTCTTTCCACTTCTTTCCATAACATTCTTTCCACTGCTCTTTATTCTGTCCACCACCTCACAGGGTTCATCCAGCACATTTACCTCCATTCACTTCAATGATGATTTCATCATCTTCCAGCCCAACCAGATCAGCAGGGCTGCCCTTCTGCACCTCTTTGATGAATGAGCCTGGCAGATTCTGAATCACGTTTAAGTGAAAGCCATAGCCATTTTCATCTTTAACCAGCTTGAAGAGTTTAGCCTTCAGATCTCCTACTTCCTCTGTAGTATCTGAACTTGAGACCTCCAGAGAAGCAGGAGCAGGAGCTAGAGCCTCCTTGACAGAACCATTGGGCAGTTCTTGACTTTGATAGTAGAGAAATGGAGAAAAACAAGCCAATCTATATATGTTGTCCATCTCTTTGTCGACCACCAACAGTGATCTCAACCTTCCCCATCAGTTCCACCACACTGTCATGATCGAGGGCTTCCACAGGCTTGCCATTGACAGCATGTACCAGGTCACTGCTCTTCAGGCCAGCCTCCTCTGCTGGGCTTCTGGAATCTATGTCCTTGATGATTTGACCTTTCTGGCCTGAGCCTGCCCTCAGGTAGAACCCATAGACATTGCTTCGCTCTTCTTTTTTTTTTTTTTTTAAAGATTTATTTATTTATTCCCCTCCCCATTGTTGTTTGCTCTCACTGTCTGCTCTCTGTGTCCATTTGCTGTGTGCTCTCTGTGTCTGCTCGTCTTTCTTTAGGAGGCACCAGGGACCAAACCTGGGACCTCCCTTGTTGGGGAGAGGCATTCAACTGCTTGAGCCACCTCAGTTTCCTGCTTTGTTGTGTCTCTCGTTGTATTTCCTCTTTTTGTCTCCTTGTTGCGTCATCTTGTTGCATCAGCTCGGCATGCCTGTCCATCGCACCAGCTCGCTGTCTTGCTCACCTTCTCCAGGAGGCACCGGAAACCGAACCTGGGATCTCCCATGTGGTAGGTAGGAGCTCAATTGCTTTAGGCATATTCATTTCCCATCCCTTCTTAATCTCTACAACCCAGGGATTGTGGGGTAGCAGTTTCAAACTGGCTGTTTCTCACTTGAATTTTATCTTCTGCTTACTGTGGCACTTATCTGTCTCCTTAACCACCAGCAGAAACGTGACATAGCTTCCTGACTTTTCACCTTTTCAACCACTTCCCCGTGGCTGGCATTTTCTACATTCTCTCCATTCACTTCAATCAAGCGATCATCAGCTAGGATACCAGCTTTCATAGCCACACCTTGAAGTGTTATATCATTCATGTACACTCCCTTTTTACCATGGACAGTTTTCAGAAAGAAGCCATAGCTGTTCCCCTCCTTCACCAGGTAGCACAGTGTCCCCTCCACCATTCATCACCAGGGGCAGTTCCTCATCACTCAAACCCGGTGCCTTCTGACTCTGACCCAACTCCTTCAAGTTGACCTGTTTTTTAATGGCTTTCTCATTCCCATCCACAACTAGAAAAGTTACTGAATGTCCACTCTTTCTGACCAGATCCACAACCTGCACATGCTCTTCATTGTCCACAAGACACCACTGATCCTAAGAACTCTGTCTCCATCCTGAAGGCCAGTCCTCTCTGCTGGGTTGCCCTTCTCAGCCTTCCAGACCAGGTGGCCAGCAGTGTCCTTCTCGATTTGCAGGAAGAAGCCATAACTTTGCCCTTCTTGTTTGGACAGCTTATGTTCTTGGGTTTGAAAGTGGAGGCATTTCTGGATCTAGAAGGGAGAGAAGCTGCTCCATTCACTTGGGAATTCTCCCTCTGCTGATGAGCACTAGTCTTGGAACTCACTGGACTTTGAACAAAGGTTGACTTAACAGCTGATATGTTTAACAGGAACATGTGGCCTGAGTTCAGGTGACCTCTGTTCTTTTTTCCTGCCAGCTGGCTGGGCCCTGAGCTGGGAAAGCTTGAAAAACCCTTAGCAAACAAGTGCTCAGCCTACCTGCCTGACTGCCTGGGAATGTGGCTCCTTGCCTGCCCTTCCCAAGGAATCTTGAGTGGATTTTTGTATGAGACGAGAGGTAGGGGTACTCCTTTCTTTTGCATATGGACACCCAATTTTCTCCACACCCTTTGGAACTGGACCCTTGTCAAAAATCAGTTGGCCTTAAATGTGAGGGTTGATTTCTGAGCTCTCAATTCCCCTAGTCTTAATGTCTATCTTTGTGCCAGTACCATGTTGTTTTGATATTGTGGCTTTGGAATAAGTTTTAAGATCAGGAAGTATGAGTCCTCTAACTTAATTCTTCTTTTTCAAGATGGCTTTAGCTATACTGGGTCCATTAGCCTTTCATATAAATTTGGTGATTGGTTTGTCCATTTCTGCAAAGAAGGCTGTTGGAGTTTTGATTAGGATTCCATTGAATCTACAAATTGCTTTGGTTAGGTGTATTAGTCAGCCAAAGGGGTGCTGATGAAAAGTACAAGAACTCTGTTGGCTTTTATAAAGGGTATTTATTTGGGGTAGAAGCTTACAGTCACCAGCATCCAGGCCCAGAATGCCACAGTCTTCAGGGAGAAAGCATCACATTGATGGCAGCTTGATTTGGATTTACTGGCCTCAAAACCGTAAGTGAATAAATTCCCATTGTTTAACATCACCAGTTCCATGGTATTTGCTTAAGCAGTCTAGGAAACTAAAACAATGTTTTAACAATATTTACACTGCTAATGCATGAACATGGAATGTCCTTCCATTTATTTAGGTTTACTTTTATTTCTTTTGGCAGTGTTTTGTAGTTTTCTGTGTACAAGTCCTTTACATCCTCAGTTAGATTTCTTCCGAGATATTTGATTCTTTTAGTTGCTATTGTAAATGGATTTTTTTCTTGATTTCTTGTTCTGATTGTTCAATACTTGTGAATAGAAACACAGTTGAGTTTTGGGTGTTGATCTTTTATCACACCTCTTTGCTGAACCCATTTATTAGCTCTAGAACTTTGTTATGGACTTTTTTAGGATTTTATATATAAAGGATCATGTTATCTGCAAGTAGGGAAAGTTATACTTCTTTCCAATATGGATACTTTTTGTATTAGTCAGCTAAAAGGGGTGTTGACGAAAAATACCAGAAATCGGTTGGTTTTTACAAAGGGTATTTATTTGGGGTAGAGCTTACAGTCACAAGGCCATTAAGAGTAAATTACTTCCCTCACTAAAATCTGTTGCCACATGTAGGAGCAAGATGGCTGCCAGTCTCTGCGAGGGTTCAGGCTTCCTCCTCAGGCTCTGTGGTCCCAGCTGCTTCTGGTCTCAGCTGTAGGCTGGTATAAGGTTCATCTCTCTCCCTGGGGCTCATTTCTTCCTGGACTCAGCTGCTCTGGTCACACCACAAGATCAGCTGTAAACTGTCAGGCAAAGGGCTCATCTCTCTTCTCAGGGCCTCTCCCATGTCTAATGGAGACGTCTCTCTTTCCTCATGTATCTGCTTCTCTGTGTGTTTACTTCCCAGGACTCCAGCATCAAAACTCTAACTATCCCCTCTGCCATGTCATTTTCTCTGTGAGTACCTGCCCACCACCCACCAAGGGGGCAGGAACTAAATGCCCTACCGATGTGACCCAATCAAAGACTTAATCATGATTTAATGAAGTAAAAGTGAAACCTCTGAAGTTAATACAATCTAATATGCTCAGAGGAGCAGACCAGTTTACAAACATAATCCAATACCTATTTCTGGGCTTCAAAAACAATATCAAACTGCTGCACTTTTATTTCTTTTTCTTGCTTTATTGTGCAGGCAATAACTTCCAGTACAATGTTGAATAACAGTAGTGACAGTTGGTATCTTTGTCTTGTTCCCAACCTTAGAGGGAAAGCTTTCAACATTTTCCCATTGAGTACAATGTTGGCTGTGGATTTCTCATATATACCCTTTATCATAGTGAGGAATTTTTCTCCTATTCCTATCTTTTGAAGTGTTTTTATCAAGAAAAGATGCTGGTTTTGTTGAGTCTTTTCTGTATCAGTTGAGATGACCATGTAGCTTTTTTCCTTCAACTTGTTAATGTGGTATGTTACGTCAATTGATTTTCTTGTGCTGAACTACTCTTGCATACCAGGAATAAATCCCACTTGGTTGTGGTGTATAATTCTATTAATATGCGGTTGAATTCTATTTGCAAGTATTTTAGAAGGAAAGCTTTCAGTCTTTTTGCATTAAGTCAGATATTGACCGTGGGTTTTTAATATATGCCCTTTATCATGTTGAGGGAATTTCCTTGTATTCCTATTGTTCTAAGTATTTTTATCAAGAAGGGGTGCTGGGGTGTTGTTGGTTTTTTTCTTGTTTGTTTGTTTTTTAGGTACTGGGGCCAGGGATTGAACCCGGGACCTCATATGTGGGAAGCTGGCACTCAATCACTGAGCCGCATTGGTATCTCTGAGTTGGTTTTTTCATTTGTTTTGCTTGTTGTTTGTTTTCATTTTTTTCAGGAGGCACCAGGAACCAAACCCGGGACTCCCCATGTGGGAGGCAGGTGTTCAATCACTTGAGCTAAATCTGCTCCCTGCTTGGCTTTGTCATATGCCTTTTCTGCATCAATGATCATGATCAATTGATCATGTATTTTTTTTTCCTTCATTCTGGTAATGTGATGTATTACATTAATTGATTTTGTTATGTTGAATAACCCTTGCATACCAGGGATAGATCCTTCTTGATCATGGTGTACAATTCCTTTAATGTGCTATTGGGTTTGGTTTACTAGTATTTTGTTGAGGACTTTTGCATCTATATTCATATGAGATATTGGTCTGTAGTTTTCTTTTCTTGTGGTATCTTTATCTGGCTTTGTTATGAGGGTGATGTTGGCCTCATGGAATGAATTAGGGAGCGTTCCTTCCTCTTCAATTTTTTTTGGAAGCATTTGCACAGAATTGGAGTAAGTCTTCTTGGAATGTTTGGTAAAATTCCCCTGTGAAGCTTTCTGCTCCTGGGATTATTTTTCTTGGATGGCTTTTGATTACTGTTTCAAACTCTTTACTAGTAATTGGTTTGTTGAGATCTTTTTCTTTTTGAGTCAGTATAGAAAGTTTGTGTGTTTCTAAGAATTTTTCCACTTCATCTAGGTTTCTAAAGTATCAGTACACAGCTTTTCATAGTATTCTCTTACAGTCCTTTTTATATCACTGGAGTTGATAGTAATGTCCCCCTTTTCACTTTTGATTTTCATTATTTGTATCCTGTGTCTTTTTTCTTCATCAGTGTAGTTAAAGGTTTGTCAGTTTTATGGATCTTTTCAAAGAACCAACTTTTGGTTTCATTGGTTCTCTCTATTGCTTTTTGTTGTTGTTCTCTATTTCATTTATCTCCATTGTAATCTCTGTTATTTCCTTCCTTTTCCTCACTTTGGATTTAGTTTGTTCTTTTTTTCTAGATCTTCCAGTTTTGAGATTAAGTCTCTGATCCGAGATCTTTCTTCTTTTTTGATGTAAGCATTTAGGGCTATAAATATCCGTCTCGGTACTGCCTTTGCTGCATCCAATAATTTTTCATATGTTGTGTTTTTATTTTCATTTGCCTAAGGTATTTTCTAATTTTCCTTGTGACTTCCTCTAACTCATTGGTTATTTAAAAGTATGTTGTTTAATTCCCACATACTTGTGAATTTTCCATTTCTCCCTCTGTTATTGATTTCTAGCTTCATTCCCTTGTGGTCAGAGAAGAGACATTGTATAATTTCAATATTTTAAAATTTGTTGAGACTTGTTTTGTGACCTAAGTTATGGTCTATCCTGGAAAATGATCCATGTTCACTCAACTGTGTCTTCTGTTGTTGGCAAAGTGTTCTATAATGTCTGTTAGGTCTGGTTGGTTTAGAAAATCAGTCAATTCTTGTATTCCTTATTGATCTTCAGACAAGATTTTCTATTCATTATTGAAAGTGGTGAATTAAAGTCTCCAACTATTAATGTAGAAACATCAATTTCTACCTTCAAATCTCTCAATGTTTGCTTCTTATATTTTAGGGCTCTGCTGTCAGGTACATATATATATTTATAATTATTATATTTTCTTATTGAATTGACCCCTTTAACAGTATGTAATGACCATTTTTGACCCTCATAACTGTTTTTTACTTAAAGTCTATTTTATCAGATAGAGCTACCCCAGTTCTCTTTTGGTTACCACTTGCATGGTGTATTTTTTTCCATCCTTTCACTTTCAACCTACTTGTGTCTTTTAATTTAAGGTGAGTCTCTTGCAGATAGCATATCATTGGGTCACGCTTTTTTATCCATTCTGCCAACCTCTGCCTTTTGACTGGAGAGTTTATCCATTTACATCAAAAGTCATTACTAATGATGTAAGACTCTCCTCTACCATTTTGCTATTTAGGCTATATAAGTCTTATACCTTTTTTGTTTGTTTGTTTGTTTGTTTCTCAATTCTTCTGTTAAACCCTACACTCTTATTTATTTGATTTTTTTGTTTTGTACCATATTGAGTTCCTTCTCTTTTCTATCTGGATATAATTTTCATCTGTTTTCCTTGTGGTTACCATGGGGTTGAGTTTAACATCCTAGACTTCTGGGAGGATGGTGGACTAGAAAGACATGGGATTCTCTCATCTCCCAGAAAAATAGCTAGAGGACAGACAGAAACAGCCTGGAAAAAAAATGTTCTAAGGGTTTAGGACACCAGGGGAAGACTGGACACTGCCCAGAAGAGAGAGGGGCAAAGGAAAAGAATCTTGATTCCAAAACTGTGAGTTAAAAGCTGCAGCTGCAGCTGCCTGCACCTTCCTCCCCCCCCCATCCTATAGACAATTTAGAATACGCTGAACTCAGAACAGTGGCTACAGACAAAAGAGGCTGCAGTGATACAACTACCCAAGAACTGGGAGAGAGAGGGACACAGCCTAAGACTAACTCAGCTTGTGACCCATAAATTTGGTCTGCTTGTGTCCCACCAGCCCTTCCAGGCCAGCAGGGCTGTGTCATTGTTTGTCTTGGGAGCCAGCACAGGACAAAAGATATCCAACCTTCTCAGTCACCCTCTTTACTGACCAGGACTGGTTGTTGAGGACACAGAGGGCAGTGGAATTATTTCCTACCTGAGAAAAGGAGAGGGTGCTGCCAGCAAAGTTTGGAAAACAACCTCTTAAAAAGTTTGAATTACAAGGCTATTAGCATCTAGATGGATCCCTACCATATTGATCTGGCTTGTGTTGCAGCCAACACCCTCCAAACAGGCTTTGAACTAAGAAGGCTGTCGAAAAGCACCATGTGCTGGCAGAGGGAGGAAATGCACATAAGGAAACTAAAAGTGATTAAGAGAGGCTTCTTCCAGCCTTTACAGCCTCGCTCACCAAGGGCCTTGGAAGCGGATCTGCAACCCATTACTGGGTCCAGGGTCCAGATTTGAGCAACTAACAGGGACAATCCTAAAAACCCAGAATAGGTCGTATCATGAATCAAAGAACAGCAGTAACACACAGCCTTCTGCCACTAACTCCCCATGCAAGATAGAGAAATTGAGCATCAGAGTAAACTTACCACCCAAATCAGAGGCCTAGACATCAGCAGAAAACTACAAATCATACTAAGAAAATGAAAGAAATGGCCCAAGAAAAGGAATATATCAAAGCCCCAGAAGAGATACAGGATTTGAGAAAACTAAACAACGAGAGTCATACAAATTTCCAAAATCAAATTAATGAGTTGAAAGACAATATGGCTAAAGAGATAAAAAGACATCAAGAAGACACTGAGTGAGCACAAAAAAAAGTATTTGCAAACCTGAATACAAAAGTAAGGGAGCTTATGGGAATGAAAGACATGATAGGTGAGATTTCAAAAAAATACATTAGAGGCATATAACAGCAAACTCAAAATGATAGAAGAAAGAATAAGTGAGACAGAAGACAGAACAGCTGAAATTGAAAAGAAAGAAAAAAGAACAGAAAAAAATGAGCAGGACTCAGAAAGTTGAGTGATAACAAAAAACACAACAACAAACATGTCATGGGAGTTCCAGAAGGAGAAGAGAAGGGAAAAGGGGAAGAAAGAGTATTTGAAGAAATAATGGCTGAAAATTTCCAACTATCATGAAAGAAAGGAACTTACATGTCCAAGAAACGCAGCATACTACAATGAGAATAAATGCAAATAGACCTACTCCAAGACACATACTACTCAGCATGTCAAATATCAACGATAAAGAGAAAATTCTCAGAGCAGCAAGGAAGAAGGAAACCATCACAAGAGGGATGCCCAGTAAGACTTAGTGTGGATTTCTCATCAGAAACCATGGAGGTGAGAAGACAGTGGTATGATAAAATTAGGATACTGAAAGAGAAAAACTGCCCACCAAGATTTGTTTATCTGGTAAAATTGTCCTTGGAATTTGAAGGTGAGGATAAAATAGTCACAAACAAAAAGAAACTAAGAGAGTTCTTAAAAAAGAATCCGCCGTTGCAGGAAATATTAAAGGGAGACTTATAGACAGGAGAGAGAACCTTGGAGGAGAGTATAGAAGGCAAGAATAGCAGAAAGGATAACCAAAAGAATAAAAAGGCAAATGAAAATAAGTTATGACATATGAAAACCAAAGAATAAAATGGTGGATGTAAATAATGCATTTACAGTAATATCATTGAATATGAATGGATTAAATTCCCCAATCAAAAGATATAGGATGGGGAGTTGATATAGCTCAGTGGTTGAGCATCTGCTTCCCATGTAGGAGGTCCCAGGTTCCATCCCTGGTACCTTGTGGGAAAAAAAAAAAAAAAA